>CAAKHD010011624.1:109345-146439 GCA_901007705.1 Fistularia tabacaria
AGAGGGCTGTATGTGTTTGAAAGACAAACATCTCTTCGCAGTGACCTTGTGTTGAGCTCTCGTTCTACTTCTGTCTTCTTGCAGTGAGGCTTTGGGGGAGTTTATGGAAGGAAGGGGAGCCGTCAGTCCTGGAATACTCACTCTGACAACAGGCCTCAGTAAACCCTTTATGAGACTTGATAAATACCCAACCTTGCTGAAGGAGCTAGAGAGGCACATGGAGGTGAATATCTGTGCAGAAATATGTTTCTGGTAAATTGTCTGTTGTATATATTTCAACATTTCTTTTTTTTTTTTTTTTCTCCTTTTGCAGGAGAGTCATCCTGACAGAGCTGACATTCAGAAGTGTATGGCTTCTTTCAAAAATCTTTCTGTAAGTTAAACATCTACAACCAGACAGCATGCAATCTTTTAATGCAATGGTCTGAAATAAGAGCCTTGAGCAGTGATGTGTTTGTCTCAGGCTCAGTGCCAGGAGGTGCGGAAACGTAAGGAGCTGGAGCTTCAAATTCTCACTGAGTCCATCCGGCTATGGGAGGGTGATGACATAAAGACCCTGGGCTCAGTGCTCTACATGAGCCAGGTCCTGGTCCACAGCCCAGGGTCAGAGGTATGAGCATTATTGAACTTTCCTTCGTCACTTCATTGTCTCTAAACTGCTCCTGTTAAGGTTTAGGATACATAAAGCTGTCACACACACACTTGATAACATACAAGTAATTAGTCTCTCTCTAACTGATATATTTCAGTGCATCAGATTATAGATATTTAATGTATGTTTAGCACATCTGGGTTATCCTAATTGATGATCACAGAAAAAACGATTTTTTTTTACTAATATGATTAAATGTCAGCAAGTAACTGTGTGTGTGTGTGTGTGTGTGTGTGTGTGTGTGTGTGTGTGTGTGTGTGTGTGTGTGTGTGTGTGTGTGTGTGTGTGTGTGTGTGTATATGGATGTATACATATATAAAGAAAATATAAAGAATATATATGTATGGTTCTGAGAACATTTGATTTAAGACTCAGAATGTCAATTTTCCTGCTCTGTTACTTAACTTACAATTTTTTTTACCTCTTTTTCTACTGCAGCCAATAAGTTAAAGCGAACAACAAATGTAAGGGAAAATACAAATTTGCGGGAAAATTCAAGGAATGATTTATGTTAAACTTATTATACATACCTAGAAATGTTACTTCTTTGTCGAGAAATCATATGCCGCTGGTCTCAGTCTTTTAAACTGTATAGAAAAATGTAGTTTGCTTCAGCTGCTACTGTTGTGACATTCTACATAAAATCCACATCTGAGGGGAATATGCAATGCAAATGAAAAAGGATATAATTCAGATTTTGGAGTTTAACTGGTACAATGAGAACGTTATGGTCTGACAGTTTGTCAATTTGACAGCCTCCTTAATAGTAATTTTCCTCATTTTAAACAGGAAAAAAACAAAAATCTAACGAAGATATTGTTTTATTCATGAACTATTTTAAGTTTTTCATGTTGAAAGATAACAATCTACTGAGTTATAAGCAGAGAGTGTGAACAACAAATTATGTTCGTTTGCTTTACTACCACAGCAGATCAAGATCTATCTATAGGTTAGTTGCAGGATAACAATTTTTTAGCCTGTTGGTTCATTTCTTTGAATACAAATGGCAATAAAGGTTTTGAGCTAGAGCTTGTTATCCAGGATTATTTAACCATACCCAGTGAATCACTTGCACTTTTCTGTTGTGATTTTCCAGACAATGCTAAAGGTTTAAAAAATACATTTGTAAACTTGCGACGAATAAAAGGTGCAACCACAACCAAAACGTGTGCTGCAACCAAAAAAGTCTCAAACTCATACCAATATCAAATGTTAAAAAAAAGAGATGCAATGATTAAATTTTAATGTATGATTTATCAATTTTCTGTGCCATTATGTTTTTGGCCTCTCCACAATTTCTCCTTTGTACCAGGAGAAGAGTGAGCGTTACCTCATGCTCTTCCCCCATGTCCTGCTCATGTTGTCTGCCAGCCCCAGAATGAGTGGTTTCATATTCCAGGTCAGCAGCGACGACATCCTGAGATATTCTACCTTTTCTGAATCTCATGACCCCTTTTTCATTTATATCTTGGGTCACTGCCCTTTTTGTCCACAGGGAAAACTACCGTTGGCCAATATGTCAGTGACAAAACTAGAAGACTGTGAAGCCCACAAAAATGCTTTTGAGCTCAGTGGTAAACCGTCCTGATATAGGCAATGTGCTTTGGAAAAAAAATCTGTGATCATTGCTTATTACACCTTTGACACATTTTGTTTTTCACTGCAGGCACAATGTTTGACCGTCTTCAGGTGGGGTGCACTAACCAGCAGGACTTGCAGGACTGGGTGGAGCACCTGACCAGACAGATCAAACATACTGCTGCTACAGCACCCAGCCACAAACCACTCACTGTCCCCTGCCACACGGTCAGGAGCAAAGGCTTACATACCCAGATACAAATTATTTTGTCTTTCTAACATTTATACACATCAGGCGGTGAAAACTTAGAATCGTACAGTTTACAGTGTGAAATTCACAATCCTGTATTAAAATTAGAAAATGGAACACATGGTGCTTTAAACTTAGCTAAAACTGCTATGAAGAGGTTCATCAATGAACAGTAATGCATATGTCAATGTAATAATTTTTCCAAACAATTCAAAGGTCAGGCATTTCAAAGTAAAGAAGACTAATGATAATTCACACATCAGGAGACATTGTGAGTTGGTGGAAATAGGTAGGAAAAAATGGGTTTCACCCCAAACGAATCGTCAACATTAATTCAGATGGGATTAAATGCTGGAGCCTCTAACTGGAGGTAGTTATACCCATCCAGGAATAGAAACATTGGCTGTAGGTTTACGACCAAGTTTTGAGAAGGTCCTTTCAAAGATATCAGTATCCCTTTCACTACATTAGAATATCCTCTTTATGGGTTGGAATGGTTTTCCCTCAGCAAACTGTGTTTATGAAAGTACGTCTGAAACCATCATGCTCAGTATATTAGTGCCTAGATCTGCACAGAGGTGTTGATGCCCGAATGTAAACAATATACTGGAGAAAAATTTTTTGCAGTACCAATAAAATGCTGTGCAACTGCATTTTACTTGCTTGAAGTCAGATATCACAGATAAATGCCAATAGGCACTATTATCTCAAACACATTCTTGAAACTTCTCTGTAGAGAATTTTAAATTAAAGACAATATCTTCAGCTTCAGTTTGCAGTACCTACTGTATGTGGCTCACTGAACCTCTTAGTTGACACAATCTAAAATGTATCATGGATTTGTGTTACGCCTACTGTGCAAATAAGAGACACAAATGTTCAGTGTACCACTTTTCTGTAAAATATAAATACAGGTGAACCTATGGTAGAATTATGATGATTGTTATCACTTTGTAAACTGAGTCGGAATTTCAGTTGTTTATAATTAAAGATACATAATTATGTTGAACACAGTCAGCAACATAATGCCCATTCTTATGAGAACACATCTATTTCATATGTCTGAACATTAGTCATTTCATGGTTATATGTCACTCAGTCATTAAAAATCTAATTCAATCAATTTAGGACAAATCTTAATATTTTGCAAAAAGTCACCTCATGTATTCTTAGCAGTTAGATTTACTTTCCATAGACTGTCTGTTGCCCGGTAGTTTGTCAATTGATGATTCAGAGATAGCAGAAAAATAAAACTGAGACTGCGTGCTTGAGTTGCGTTTTGTGCATGGCTTCATTAAGTCTGATCAAAATGGCAAGTTAAAATTGAGATTTCTTTGCAGAAGTGAAGATTCTGATTTGTATATATTTATCTGTTCTCATTGTTGGTTCTCACTGGTTCTGATTGTTTCATCATTCAGCTTCCGTCTCACCCTCTCACCCCGTCCCGACATGCTGAGGGTAGAGCCATGACTGTTGCTCCTACCTACCACACCCTTCCTCACCCATCCTCCCATGGAACCTCTCATAGCACCATGATGTGGGGCCCACTGGAACCCCCTAATACCCCCAAACCCTGGAGCCTGAGTTGCCTAAGGCCTGCACCTCCACTTCGGCCCTCTGCAGCCCTTTGCTACAAAGAGGTGGGAAGGTGTTTTTATGAGTGCTAATCAAGAATTTTTCTAAGATCTTAGTCCTCTAATTTTTTTTTTAACTTCCGACAACGTGCAGGATCTCAGTAAAAGTCCTAAGAGTGTGAAGAAGCTTCTTCCCAAGCGCAAGCCTGAGAGGAAACAGTCCGAGGAAGAATTTGCCTTGAGGAAAAGTATGTTTAATTTTTATAAGAGCTCTTCATTTTTCCAAACAACGTATTTACTGGAACAGCTTATTTTATTCAGTGTTGTGAGTTGAGGCATAATCAACCATATCCTACTATATTATCCCATTTTTTTGCCTTTTTTTCAAAATAATATATTCATACAAATCAAAACAAAAGTGTTTTCTTACCTTCAAATGAAGCTTTAAAAGCGTAATGCCATATGTATAGTTATTTGACATGTGATATTTCTTTCGTTCTGCTTAGAATAAACATCACAGTAAGTATTTCGAGTAAAGGTTGTTTCAAAGTTCAAAGTCAGCTTTACAGAGGAATGGAGAAGACGTTTCTCACAATCCCACAGTGACATGAAATTAACAAAATAATAATAATAGAGTACAATTTAAAAAGTTAAGTGCATTATTACATTAAATAGTAAACATTAAACTATAAGGTAAAAAGAATAAAGTGTATGCAGATACAAACTGCTGGTAAGGTGGAAAGATGACAGACATTTGACGCCATGAAGACTGAAGTTTAGAAATATGTGTAATTTGAATAAAGAGTGTAGCAGAAGTTTTTTTTTTTTTTTTTTTTTGGTTCAGTTTATTGCAAAAGGTAGGGAGTAATACCATAATGGTATATGGTACAGTAGCAGCATGATGGATTTCTCTGCTACAGTGCAAAGCAGCAGTATTGCAAAAAAAAGTGGTAATATTGAGATTCATTTTCAGACTCCAGTAGAGGGTGGGGGGAGAGTTCGGCATTCAGGGAGTGGGTGGGCTGTTCCGGGGGTGGAGAGAGCGAGTTCAACATCTTGGGGTTGGGGTGGAACAGAGGGAGTCGGAGAGTTGAGAGGGAGTTGAGCACCCTGACAGCCTGGTGTATGAAGCTGTTAGTGAGCAGCGATGGAGCGGCCTGGAGACTCTGGTACCTTCTCCCTGAAGGCAGGAGTCTGAACAGGCTGGTGCGGGGTGGCTGGCATCATTCACAGGCGGGTGATGTGTATGTCTTTAAGGGAGGGCAGTGGGGCACCAATGATCATACTAGCTGTGATCACGATGCGTTACAGAGCTTTTCTGTTGTCGTCCGTGCAGCCCCGCCGCAAACAGTGATATAGCTGGTCAGGATGCTTTTGATGGTGCCCTGGTAGAAGGTGTACATGATTTGTGTGGAGGACTTCCGCTTTCTTGAGTTTGCGAAGGAAGAAGAGGTGCCACTGTGCCTTCTGCACCAGTGATGGGTTAGGGTTAGGGTTAGTTGGTGGTCCAGGAGAGGTCCTCACTGATGTGCACCCCCAGGAATTTAGTGCTTCTCACTCTCTCCACAGCAGCGGCATTGATGGTCAGTGGGGGTGCTCACAGGGGTGCTCACTACAGGAAGGTCGACCTCCTTCCTGTAGTTGGTCTCGTCGTCCTTGGTGATTAGACCCACCAGAGTTGTTATTGGTACTATAGGTAGGTCTCACGACTTAGGGCCTCTCACAGAGGAAGTCAAGCAGCCAATTGCAGAGGGAAGTGTTGAGCTTCAGCTGTTAAAGTTTGTTTGTAAAATATCAATCACCCTCACAGAGACACAGTCAGAATTTGGGAGATGTTCAGTAATATATGTGTCTATCACGCAAAGTAATTCTCCTACTTATATTAACTTTACTCAAGAGTGAAAAGTGGTTTCTAAACTATCTTCTTTAAATAGAACGAATACTACTTGATTGTCAGCATGAGCAACTCAATTGAGATTGGTGGGATAATTCATAGTCTGCTGACTGATTTGTTTTTAGCATCCACATTTCAAACTTTTTTTTATGTATTTGAGGCCTGCAACAGAGTGTCAAAGATATCACAGATAATGTTCCAACCGGAATGGATGTCTAATTGACTAAAACACATACACAGTCATGTAGCAAAAAACATTTGCAGAAAGTGAGCAGAAAGTCTTAACATTAAAATAAATATGTCTGCCACTGACCGCAGGGTATAAAAATACTTCTGATCATAATCTATAGGACAAGCACCCGCAAAAGGAAAAGTAGTTGCTAATATTGTAGTGTACATCTACTCTTTTGGCCTTAGAAAGCTCCAATCCATTTGTCCGTTTATTACTTTTCTCCTCAAGGTACAGCGGCTCTGGAGGAAGATGCCCAAATTCTGAAAGTTATCGAAGCATACTGCACCAGCGCCAAAACCAGGCAGACCCTTAACTCCAGTAAGAAAAGACCTCTTCCATCATTCTTCAGATTTACACGTAGTAATGATCAGAGGTTATACTGGAGCTGTAACAACCTGACCTTTCATTAACACTGATATTCTGAACTGATCTTTCTAACAGTATCTCTTCCTTCTGTCTGTCTCTCCTCCTCTCCTAATGTTTTGACATTTCTTTGGTTTGGCTTGAGTTCCCTCTTTCCTCTTTTTTCATTTTTCGTTTCTCCATACTGTTTGTGTTCTATATCCTCCATATGTTTGGATTTGTTTCATCATCCCATCCTGCATCTGTTGTTGATTCTATGATTTACCATTTGTCACGTGCTGCGTATCCCACCTCCCTGTGTACCGCCACTCTTCTTCTTCACCCACAATTTCCCCCCACTCTGCACTCACGTATCAACTCGGCCTTCTTCGACCAGCCTGGCAGGGCACTGACTTGATGCACAACCACGTGCTGGCTGACGTGGATCGGTCCTGTGTGGACTCCCCTGGCCGCCGTAGCAGCGTGTCGAGGCCAGAACTGACCTCTGACCTTTCGGAGGACTCTGACTATGACTCCATTTGGACCACCCACACTTACAGGATGGGTTCCGTGCCGCGTAAGAGCTGCATCTCTCACCAGAACTAAAGAACGTACAGCATTGCCACGCTGTACTGTAGTCATGTACAGCACTAGATTTTTTTTATTTATCTATTTATTTTCTATTTTAAAAGTGTCCATTTTTTGTTAAATTATTTGTTTTATTTATTTTTGACAGTTTGAAGATGTAAAAGCATCTCTCTGTTGCCTTTGCCACTTTCCCTTCTATGTGCCTCCTCCCTTTCTGTAATCGTCATGCAGTAAGTGTTTGGTAATTCTTGTTGATTTATCTTGAATGTGATCACTCCCTGTGTTTGACCATAAATGTGGGGAACTCTCTTAGCACGGGAGTAGATAAGTTAGAATAATTGGGAGGGAGAACCAGTGGAGGGAGAGGTGTGGGACTCAGCTTTTCCTGTCTGATATTCAGATGTACTTCAGGAACGAGTGTATTCTACTTACCATGTACAACTACTACACACACACACACACACACACACACACACACACACACACACATTTATACACACACACACACACACACACACACACACACACACACACACACACACACACACACACACGCACACACACACACACAGAGGCAAATATTCCCCTGTTGCTATATCATTTAGCAGGATACAAATCTAATATCCAAATCAAATTCTTAATATTTTATACAATTATTTTTTATTATTGAACTGAACTGTATTCACTCCTCCAGCCCTGAGCTGAATCTTAATTAAATGTATCCAAGCAACAAAAATAATCTTACTTAAATAATAGTCTGTGACACACAGTCCATTTCATGTTGTAGCTGCTACATGGGATTAGAGGAGTTTGTTAAACACAACTTGCTCTAGTCAAGGTTTTATCAAATGGACAAAAGCTATCAGAGTGGTGATTTTAAAAGATCTGCTCACCCAAATCTCCAAAAACATTTTTGCACTTCCTGCCGCATTATGTTACTATTTAATGCCTTTGTTTCTCTAGCGTTTCTATCTCAGTTCTAAAACAAGCTGGTTGAAATGCAACCAGTAATGTCGTTTTCAAATTCCTTTTTAAATCTCCATATGTCTGGTCTTGCGTTAGAAAACGTGGTTAAACCGGAAAAGAACTCCTGTGAGACTTGGAGACTCAGGAGACAGAAGAAGTCGTAATGTGCTTGATGCACATTTTTAGGCAAATGTCCTGTCTAACAATCGTCTTTTTTTAATTTCCATTCAACCAGTAAAGACCTTTAAAATGTTGACACAGAAGGTAGCCTTGCTCTCTATTTTTTGGTCATTCAATGTAGTAAGCCACAGATTCCATTTTAAAACAATTTTCATACATCGGCTGAAGAAACAGAAAATATCATTTTCTAAACCTAGTACTTTGGGAAACGAACAATAAAACATTTTTATCTTTAGCGAGAACTCTGCATTTCATTTTTCAGCCATCTCACCGAAAGCTGAACTGTTAGGACTAAAATCAGAAAATCTAGAAAGCAAGACCAAAAACTACCAGACTAGTTCCCTTTTGAGTATTAGTAGAAATTATATTTTTTGTGTAATTTGGGTGAGCAGACCCCATTTTATTTAAAAAAAATTACATTTATTATAGAGTGTTCTCAGCATTATCCTTTAAAGACCGTTCCTATATTCATTGTCACTGTTATTCGATGGTTCTACAGGGTTGCATTTATAATACAATTGTTACGTTAGTGCATTAACATTAGATTCAAGTCAGGTATACCAGCCAGGAGTTTAAAAATACAACTTTACAATTGCTGTTCAACAAATCTCTCGCAGTTTAAAGGCATAGTTACATGTTTTGAGAAGTTACTTAAATCATTACGTTATTGTTTTAAAAATACTATCTCTCCCTTTGAATGAAACTGGAGCCAGCAGGCTGCTTGTGCTTCCCTGACACAGCACCCAATAATCTCTTTGGCTTCTCTTCATGAAATGTAGTGGAACGAATTTGCTAGCTGTTTATTTCCTTATTATTTGTTTGTTTTATGTTTTCTGATATTCCAATGTTTCATTTTTTTAAATCTATCTATCTATCAAATCTAATCTGTCTAATCTATCCAACCTCTCTATCTAATCTATCTTTATTTATTTATTTATTTATTTACTTACTTACTTACTTACTTACTTACTTACTTACTTACTTACTTACTTACTTACTTATTTATTTATTTATTTGTTTATTTATTCATAAGAAACAGAAAATATAAGCATCAGGTCAATGCGTTATCATTATAAATGCTTGTGAACAGATATTCTGTGATCAGAGACTGACTGGTCCCTTGTTCCAATCCTTTATGCAGAAGTAGCCATTCCTGATCCTCAACTTGATTGTTGTGTTTTCCCTTTTTAAACTTCAAATGGTACAATAAGCTGAGTCAATACTGGCTCCAGTTTCATATTCGCAAATAAACATGGGAATGTTATATAGACGTTCTGACCTCATTTCAAAATACTCAAACTGTCACTCGGTGGATGTAGATGTTGTTGGGCTCAGATCACCTCAAAGTCAGGAGAGACATCCTTTTTAACACAATGAGCTAGTACCTCTTACCTCCTAGGCCCTGCATGCCATGGTGCTGTCAGGCTCTTGAGGCTTCCCATAATATGTCTTGCATTGATTACTATTTTCATGAGAAAGTATTTTTCCAATGTTGGTATTAAAGTACAGGTTGGTGTCCACCAAAAGTCTGTCCTCTTACAGCAAGCAATTAGTGACATTTGGAATACTGGTCCATATTTCAGTAGTTCTCTTCAAAAGGATTCTTTATTGTTTTCATTTTGTTTTTATATTAATTCTGTATATCAATGTTTACAAAATGTTCCCTGGCAATTCTCTTCTGTACTCTATTGGGCTGTATTATAGTTCAAATTGAAATTATAACATGAAGTGTTATTATTTTGAACAATCATGTAATGGGACAGCGGGTGGGGAGGGAGATAGAATCTGTACTTTTTGTCGTTTACCCTAGAGTGTGTATGATAGTCCTAAAGAGAGATTTTAGTATTCAGTGTTACTGTAAAGTTAATGCTCATCCATGTAAAACCTCGCCTTTAGTGCAAGCACTGGGGGTAGAAAAGAAGACACAAGAAACCGCAATTTAAAAAGAAACATTTTTATGTATGGACGATCCACTCAGCCTGAGAATACTGTACTACTGGACGGGATATGAAAAGAGCACATAGTCTCCCTTTCTGTATATACTAGCTGTTCATGAGGGGGAAATTCCATTCTATGAATATTTGAGCTAAAAAAAATACTGTCCTGTATTATGTGCTATACATTGTGACAGGCATATTCTGTGGTAAAAAAAAAAAGTCAAAACAGTGGGAATGCCAGGGTGAAGACCAACATCGTCCTCCGTGTGCTCTAATGTTGTGCTCAGTTCACACGTGCAACCACGTCTTATCAGCAAACAGCGCCTTCAGTGTATCTGTTCTACACTTTTGAAATGTTGAAGTCCCAAACGCTGTATTATGAGTTTTGAATAAATCTGTCATTTGTTAGAGACTGGCCTTCTGGTGGTTTTTAAATATAATTATTCTGTGTGTTTTCTTTAACTTCTAATTGATAATGAATTGTTTTCTGAACCAATGAATGGTTGTTTTTTTTCCCCCTACCTCTCATGTCTTTCCACTTGCCTACGACTCATCTGGTACTTTGTTCTTGCATGACTAACACACTACTATTACTGAATGTGGTGGAGATTACACAGTCTTTGTGTCATCAGTGCTTCCAATAAAGAAGTCTCAGCATTTTTCTCCGAGGATGAGTCAGTGCTGACTCATCTTACTGCAAACTACAAGGTGAGACAAAACGTCGCATCAGTCTCAGTGCTCTTCTGTTTTGAAACAGGACCACGAAAGGAAACAGGGTTGCATGTGATTATCCCCGGGGAGGAGAAAGTCCTAGTGGAGGATTGCAGTCACAACGGACAAAGTGCCGTGGAAGAGAAGTAAGACGAGACAGATGGTACCTTTGTCTTAAGTCAATGTCTTCATATTATAAATCTGATAAAGACTTGAACTAATGCTGTTTTTAAAGATCCACAAATATATTGCTGAAATGTGTTAAATATAAAGATAGAAAAAAGTATCGCATTTAAATTTGGTATTTTTGGGGGGCGAAAAAGTATTTTGTATACCAGAAATCATTTATTATACCTTCTCGTCCTCCTTTCTGTATATCAGGCTGCCATTAAGCCCAACTGAAGATTTTCACCTCATTAAAAAAAACAAGACATTGGATTAATTGAAACTAAACTTGCGGGGGTCAGTTGAAAATATGCTATGTGTATATGTCATTTTGTCACCGCTACACATGTTTTAGCCACAACATAATGACTGTAGACCATCCCGCTCTGGTTTGCTATTTCTGTTGCCATGGCTTTAACAACTAGATTCATATGATTTAGGTAATAATATATTATAATAGGCTAAATATGTTGCAGGACCTTAGTGGATGTGGTGTATGCACTGAGGGATGAAGTTCAGGAGCTGAAACAGGTGAATATGCTGAACTTTAAAATCATAATGATGTAAGTAATTGTTTACTCAGGAGACAGTTTGGAACATTCGCAAGGACTTTTGCAATCTTTGATGAAAGTCTATGTAGATGTGTTAAAATATTTAAGTATGTCTTTAGTATCTAGTATTTCTGATAAATCCCTTTTAAAATATATGAATCACAATGGACTTCCTCCATAGGATAACAAGAAGATGAAGAGGTCGCTGGAGGAGGAGCAGAGAGCACGCAAGGATCTAGAGAAGGTAGTGAGACGGGTCTTGAAGAGTATGAATGACCCGACATGGGACGAGACAAACCTGTGAGGCTCTCCTAAGCTCGGAAAAGGAAAATGTCTACAGTTTGCCTCCGAGTCAGCATTCCGAGCTATTTGCGGTGGACCTATTTGCTTTATTGCCACTTGGCCTCAAAGACATAAAAGAGACTGATGCTAAACAGACTGAAAACTGCTCAGTGAAAACATTCCTTAGAAACAAGAAGGTGAGGCGATGGTTCGATGTTCACCTTTAGTCTCCGGATATGTTCATTGTTGCTGGAAGACAACTTAGAGCTGTTTACTATCATTGAGCAAAATGTGATCCAGTGCTACTTAAATGGTTCTCAAAACTATTAATGGTCACAAGACCTCTTTTCATAACCTCTCTTGTTATTTAAGATTTTTTTCATGAATTCTTGTGGGGTTTCCTTCTCTGACATAAGCTTTTCCAGGGGACCAAGCCGTTTTGTGTGTGTGTGTGTGTGTGTGTGTGTGTGTGTGTGTGTGTGTGTGTGTGTGTGTGTGTGTGTGTGTGTGTGTGTGTGTGTGTGTGTGTGTGTGTGTGTGTGTGTGTGTGTATGCGCGCACGTGTTTATTTTTTTTTTTTGTTGTGGTAGTTTTTTTTTGTTTGTTTTTTCAGTTTTAATTTTGCCCGACTAATTCTCAATTTCTTTGTTGGCATACAATGGGAAATGTACAGCGTTGTTGAAATTGTAAAATGTAAATAGTGCAAAAAATGAGCCTTTGTCTTTATGGGAGAAATAAATTTGTTTTTAGAACAATTACTTTTACTTGAGATTAATTGTGTTCCAGGGTTGTTTGTGGTAATGAAACATTTCTGTCATTTGTTCACACACACCTACACAAATACAAAAACTATTTTGGCTAAATGGCCTTTATTTAGCAGTCTGTTTTTAACAAAACATCAAAATTCCATTCCTCTCTCCTCATTGCCAGCGAATCACTATCATCTTGACCGGTTGTTAGTCTACAAATCTCATCTTTTCTCCACCTCTCTACCTAAAACTGAAGTTGTTCCTGGTGGCAGTATTGAACCTGATGGCTGACTGTGAGGGGCCCAACTCTGCACATTATGCTGATGTGTAGGTTTTCTATGCTCTTGGCTGCTTTTCCGGGTAGATGGATGGAACACTGAACACATTTTTCAGTGTGATGAAGCATCACACATTTACCCCATCACACAAAACAACACATTCAATTGTCAAAAGTTGATTTCGAGGCGCAGCCGAAAGATTAATTGTGACAGTGGACGGATGCATCTAAAAAAGTTGTCCGTGAATTTATATATTTTTTTACACCAACAGCAAACTCCCTCTAAATATTTATTTCATATTGCATTTCCTGTGTCTCACCCCAAGCCCATTAGTTAGTTGTACTTGATGTGAATAAATGTTCCAGACTCATATTGTCACTCAGCTCGACATGAGTTGACATGAATTGAGTTCTTCAGGGACGACGTTTGACTTGTACTCAGTGGAAGTGAAACACTACCTTTATTCACAATGAGACTGTGTGCGTCTCCATCTCTTGAATAACCGAAAATGATGCTCTTACATCTTGATGTTTATGTGTGTAATATTTCCCTCCTTTTGAAACTCTGAGCCTCTTTAAAATGCATTGTGTTTCCTGATTGTCACGACAAGCTTTGTGAGGGGAGATGATCCTATTCTGCTGCTGTTCAATGAATAAACACAGATGTCAACCTTTTCACTGTGACTCTCACCTTGTCCACTCATTGGTAATGAAAACGGTTTCCTTTTGTTTCACATTGAATGCTTCCTGGGAACAAAGACCCAATTCACATTCATTCTGCGAGGCAGATCTCAACAGATAAAGCCTGTCGTGCTGCGACCTTTTTGGCCTAACTCTCACAGTGTTGGCCCGGTTGACTGTCACTCACACCTTGTTGATGAACCAGAGCACAAAAAAGGCACCTTTCCTACTTTAGGAAAGATAACCTTGATTTCTATGTTGCTGTTCCCAGCTCTATAAATAGAGCTGGGGAGGTGAGCAGTATTACAATATGTTTGCTCTAACTTTTCTCCTTGTTAATTTGCACCCTATCAGACAGAACTTGAGTTACCTTCTTCCTGTCAAGTGTCTGCCGGTTGAGAAACTTGTGGATTGAAGAGGCAGTGGTGTATTATCTGGTTTCTGACCTGCCTCAGCCACACTTCACTCTCTCTGCCTCTTTCTTCCTACCAGGATGGAGTGACAGCTTGTCACTGTGGCTGCTCCACAATTCAGCTCAGAACCTACGACTATTGTGGAACTCAGAAAAAGAATCAAGGCCTTCCCTGGTTTGCTCAGTCTTTTTTCTCTCTCTTTTCAAAGCAGAGAATCAATCAGCTGCCATCACACAGATGCAAACACACACACACACACACACACACACACACACACACACACACGTACATACACAAGACTTACTTCCCTTGCCTCTGTCTATTCAACAGCCAGTGATCATTTAGACTTGACATGTATTGTGAAAAACTGAGCTACTCTGCCTCTTTCTTCTCCTCTTTCTTTCTCCCCTTTCTCTTACAACTGTCTGTCATTAATGTCCAGGTCTTACAATATACTAACAGAGGAGAAGAAGAAAGCAAAGAATGAGGGATGAATTGATGGATGGCAGGATAAGCACTCAGTGTCCTTTCTTTAAAGATTTGTTATTGTACAGTACTGTCTCTCAGTCATTTTTGGTTGGTGTTTCAGTCTGAAAGCTCGTCCACGTGGTCTTTTGTATGGGAAAGCAATAAGGCCCCATTGAATGAAGCTGAATGGACCTGCCATCCTTAGGGGCTGAGGCCTGAGGACTCCTATTCTTTAGCCCCCAATCTAATTGGAGCTGAAATGAAATGGAGGTTTCTTATGAAAATAGGCTTTGTTTGGCCGCAAGGCTGGTAATTCATAAACAATAACCAGGGCCCCATTGTGTAGATAATAATATATTCATGCCGCTGGAGATGGGGAGAAGGCAAAGGGAAGGCTGAGGATATATAAGGAGGATAGGCAGAGACAGGGATGGAGAGTGGAAGGATAAGAGAAAGGGGAGGAGGGAGACTAGGGGCTAATAGCAAATAGTGGGTCAGAGAAAATTGGTAATGGTTGGGTAGACGCAGAGGACTTATTAGAGGAAGTGAAAGGACTAAAAGTGACTGAGTGAGGGAGGTGACAATGAAGGGAATGGGGGAGAGAGACGAGAGCAGGTAAGGGATTTCGGGAACCGTTTTCTCCTGTCAATGATGCCACCAGTGGCACACCAGACAGGAGGGAAGGCATGTGAGAGATTCACCAAAACTGAATAGGTCATAGAATGAAAATCTTTAAGGCATTGAAAGTGGTGGAGCTGATAGATGGAATTGGTCTAGTGCAGAGAGAGAGCAGAGCACAAACAGACAATGTTTAGTAGGTGAGGGAAGATGAGGAGAGTTTGCGGAGGTATAAACTGACAGGAGGGTTTTCAAAGCCCGGAGAGACGCTGTGCTGCAAAGAAAAACAGGTGAGTCTTCCTTGCACTTTATGCATCAGTCTGTCGACTCTATCTCTCACTGTCACCTGTCATTGAACAGGGCAAAGCTGCATCTCTGGATGATCTTCAGATGAGTCTTCATTCCCTCAAAATGACATCCTCTGCTGGCATTCTCAAGCAGCCGGACTAAAATCATGCAGAACTGAAGTGCCTGGAGCAGGTGATGATCTGAGCAGCAAAAAGACTTCATATCACAGGCTTCTTCTTCCAAGGGATTTTACAAAGTGTATGAAAGGAAACTCCTGGATGATTCTAGAAAAACTGGAGAGAATTGACTGAGACTATAGACAATTCTGAATCCAATTTACTTCCTCTTACAGATAGAGATCGTATTAATGGTGAGTAATCTAGATATTGCACTTTTTGGGTGAACTGGTTTTGCATGAGTGGTGTGGTTGTTCATGTCAAAAGTTAAAAGATTCAATTTTTGTGTTTGTAAATGATAAAACACTGGCCGAGAGTATTGCCCAATAATGGCCTTATTTACTTTTTGGCATGGAAACAGTGTGTATAAATTCCAGAATAAACTTGAAATTTACTCTCTGAACCCTGTGTACAAGTTCTCACTGGTGCTGGAGTCACCAGGATATGCAGAATATCTGATGGCACAAAGTTTTGAATAACTTTAACAAGTGTGTAGTTTCATGCCATGTATGTGTCTGTGTCTGTGTCTGTGTCTGTGTGTGTGTATCTACATTTTCACCTCTCTATTTGCCATGGTAATGTTAAAATATATCAATTAATTGTGTTATTATGACTTATTGAAGTTGAAGGGCTCCAAACACTATTTATTTTCATCTTAACACCCCAGAAAATAACCTAAATAGATTCTAGCTATGCAGAAATGTAAATATGAATAGAAAATAAAGTAAAATGCTTATAAGTCTAAAATAAAGAAAAAACAAAACAAAATAGATTATTCAAGGATATAGAGGTGAAGCTTTCATGTCCATCCATGCTACCTTAATGCCATATTTCTAATCAGCCACTAGGTGTCAGCATTTGTAAACATATGCAACACGTATGTCCTCATTTTATTTCAACGAGGCCAAATAACAGCCAGAGCAGCACCACTGTGCTGAGTGAGATGTGTTTACTCCTATGTGCACACACGTGGTGCATTCACTAAGCGGTGTCTTTAACAACGTATAACACCTTTATATTGTCCATTAGAAACTTAACATAATCAGTCTTTTTTGTCTGCTGAGTTGATGATCTGAAGCTTTGTTTTATTCATCATGTAAGAACCCTTATCAGTGCATTTTTTCTCCCGTTTTTCTACTTCTCCCATCACTTCTTAATCAAATAGTTACTCTTCTTATGATATGACAATAAAAATCTATGTGTGTGTGTGTGTGTGTGTGTTTGTGTGTGTGTGTGTGTGTGTGTGTGTGTGTGTGTGTGTGTGTGTGTGTGTGTGTGTGTGTGTGTGTGTTTGTCCACCACGCTGACACAAATAATATGATGGAATCACTGATGTTTTTTTTGGTAATTTGTCACTATATGTGTTTCCATCTTCTCATTAACCTACAGTACTTAGTGAATCCGTATCTTTGCAAATGAAGCTGGATGTTTCCCTGCTGGAGGTCTTTGTTTATTTTGTTTATTTGCATCCTGCGAAGTGGTTGTTGGCGGTGCTGGTCACTACAAGTGTCTGGCATTCGGTGCCTGCTAATCACGCTGCGGGCAAACTGGGTGGCAGCTCTCCGAATGGTTTGCTGGAGATTATCCCAAATTTATCCATGAATTATCCCTCAGAATTATGCCATTTCAGCCAGGCCTTGTCCATTGACGGGGCTTGGAAAAGAGCATGTTGGATATGGAAGTATGTTTACTGCATGTGTTGCATGTGTTGTCAGGGGGAGATTTGGTTGGAGCAGTGCTGTTGTCTGTGTTACGGAGTGTGTAGCGGTGTGTGTGTGTGTGTGTGTGTGTGTGTGTGTGTGTGTGTGTGTGTGTGTGTGTGTGTGTGTGTGTGTGTGTGCGCGTGTGTGTGTGTGTGTGTGTGTGTGTGTGTGTGTGTGTGTGTGTGTGTGTGTGTTTGCGCGTGCATGCGTGTGCGTGTGTGTGTGTGTGCGTGTGTGTGTGTGTGTGCGCGCGCTCTCCAATGATTCTGGCAGGGTTGTTACGTTGGGGTAATGGAGCATGTTAATCCACATCAAACAGACATTAGCAGCAGATTTTACCCATAAATGTCAAAACTTAGGGGAAAGACAGAAACTTAACATTTGTCGACAACAAATACATTTTATGATTGATTATATAATTATAACAGTCTTGCCATTTGAAAATATTTTTCCTTGTGTGTATGTATGTGCGCCTGGATATTTTTTACAAAAGAAATTACAAATATAAAAACAAATCACAACAAATCTAATACAGTTGATTTGTGAGTTGTGACCTCTATATAGAATGCTGTCAAATCCTAAAATATTAAATAAGCAATGCTTATCCCAATTTTGACAATACATGTATCTCTTCAAACCCGAACATTTTCTAGTTATTTGCAGCCTCTTATTAAACTAATTTCTACCATGCTGTCACTCTAGATTGTACCATCATTAAAGTAGATCGCCTAGTTGCCAACCTGCGCAGGTGGCTGCTGGAGATCCAGGAAGATGAATAGTGCCGGTGAATCTTTCTGGGATAAGTGTTCCGTAAACAGGTCAGTAGATTGTCCTCTGAGGCTCAATCTGAGCTATTTTCCCTCACTGGGAACACAAATTATCCTTCGTATTTATCCCATAAAACAGACCACCAGTGGCGCAGACTCCACATAGTTTGTTGTTGCTGTATTTGCATGCTCTGTTTTGTTGTACATGGCTGAACACAGACAGAACTGCTTGTACAAATGAATCACAATGTGGGATAACACATGCATGCTTTTCATCCACTTAACACCAAAGTCAAAATGCAGGGCTGGCAAAGAGATGAAAGCATATCAACTAGTTACTACTTTGCTTCGATAAATACATCTTATAATAAAAGCTAAAATGTATTGTTTTGCATCACTAGAAAATCCTGAAGTTTAAATGTGTCATTATAGTTAAAGTTATAGTAAGTTGTAGTTAATTAGGATTGTCTTTGCTGCTGCTGATCACTCATACAGGGTACACACAAGTGAAGGATGTGAATGAAACTAACGCTGACAAGAAAGAGGAAAACAGAAGCATTGGGGCAAAAACAGTGTGAGAAAAGGTTAAGTACTCATTTTTTGGATGCTGTAATTCCTGCAGGGCCTTGTGCGTTGACCTGCTGGTTTGAGGGGGGCGAGGTGAGAAAAAACTGAGAGAGGAAAGAAGGGAGTGAAAAGGCTAAAGCTGCATGTGAGGTTGCAAGGTGAGAGGTGGGAGAGCTAAAATGGTAGGAGTATTTGCCTTTGGCTGATGGAGTACCAAAATGCACAGACAGGCACATACAGACGCACTTACACACTCACACACATAGACCAGCAGTCCCAGCAGGCTATGAACTTCAGTGGAGTTGTTGCCATGGCAATACACTGAGTTGCTGACCCCCCAACTCCATTTTTCCTGCCGTTTGGCTATTGAAAGAGATGATTGACAAGTGTCCAAATGTCAGCCGACCCAGCCGGCCACACAGATGGGGGCAGGGGCTGATGTGTTGGAGGACAGCCATTTTATTACGTTTATTCAGAGCAGATGTAATAGAGTGTATATGTATGTATGTATGTGTGTGTGTATGTGTGCGCGTGACTGAGTGAGGCAGTCATGTCAGTCATGCAACCACATGCATGCTTGTGTTCAGTATGTAAGGATGTACTTAAATATCAAAAAGTGATATATATCTCCCAATTGGGAAAGCACAAACTGACCAAAAAATGATATTCACTCAGACAGTCTCACATGCATTTACATATTTATAATCCTGCACAGACAAACGTTCCTAAAGAAAATCTTTTATTTGAAGGACAGAGTTATATATTTGCTTGGTCCTTTGAGTATGGCTGATAACATATTTGGTAAAAAGTTGGACTGATTGGTTTGAATATTTGCTGTTTAGCATATATTATGCGGTTAACTGAAAAGGCCTGAACTCATTACCAAATATCCAAAATTATAAACACTATGTTTGCAGGCACCAAAGCAAGTCATCACTCAGTCACATTCTGTTTAGCGGAGAGGCTTTTGCTTTTTTTCATTTATATTTTCTTCTTCCTATAACTCTAGATTTGTAGAAATCCTCTCTCTGGTACTGTGTCATTGTCCGGGGTTGAAGGGATTGGTTTTATCTTGATCACCCACAGCAACACATTAACCTCTCCTCTCTTATCTCTACACTGGTCATTAGTGCCAAAACCATTAACATCCTATTGACAAGGGGCACAGAACTATGCGTGTGTGTGTGTGTGTGTGCGCGGATGCATGTTTGTGTGCGTGTGTGTGCGTGTGTGTGCGTGCGCGCGCGTGCATGAGTGAATGTGTGCCGTTATCGTAGGTGACATGTGGTTGAGATCTGCTGAGTTGGTGATCTGAGGCGATAACATTATTAGCCTGTTTTGTGTGTGTGTGTGTGTGTGCTGGTGTGTGTGTGTGTTTGTGTGTGTGTGTGTGTCACGACACTGTATGAGAGAGGAAAAATGCCATAACATTTCTTTAAGCTGTATTGGTGTAATGGTATGGTCAGAGCGGATAACGGAGATTTTGGGGTATTCCAGCCTTGGATAATTTTGTTTTTACATGAATTTTAAAATATCAAGTTCAAAGCTTTATTTTTGATATTTATCTAACACTCATTGTTTTGTTCGTCGCAAATACAGAAAACATTCAAGATACCTGTGGATAACACTCAAAGTGCTGTCTTTGTAGGAAAATGTACTTACTCAAAGGGCTGTTGTGAGTTTTTATGATGATGCTATTTAGAAAGTATTGAAGGAAAATGAAAAATGTACTTCCTGTCTCTGGTGCAGCAGCACTGGCACTGAATGCGCAGCTCAATTTACTGTTGATTGAGTGTCACACTTCAGCTCAGACAAACAGATGTCAACAAAAAATGTAATCAATTTAAGGAAATCGTATCTTGACTCAGTAATCAAGTCACTTATAGTTGCCACTTTAAACACTCCTTTCACATTAGAGGTATTTGAGCTGTGTCTGTCTTTCTGTTTCTATATTGCATTTTTTTACACATATACATAATATTAAATATGTAGAATGTTAGTTTACCGTTCAGATGGATGCAACATTGAAATTCTGGATTTCAGAAAAAAATGGAAAAAAAAATAATTGTACAAAAATATAATCATCGGGCATCATTCATGCTGACAAAACCACATACCGTATCTCAAAATACTTAAATGCAGGCATTGAATTTAGAGTGAAATGTTTGATGCCATTTACAACTAAATGCTCCGCAACTCTCATCTCTCTGTTTTCTGTCCCCTTCTGGTCCAGTGTGTTTGTTGCATTGACAATCTAACAGGTTAAAAGAATAATTGCAACTCTATTTACCCCAAACAGCCTCTTCTCTGCACATAATTACATCTATGCACGCACGCACGCACGCATGCACACACACACACACACACACACACACACACTCACATACTCATGCACTGATGCTGGAGAGAGAGAGAGTCCCTGCACTAATATTTAGGTAGTAGCAGTCATGTGTTTGAGTGAACCCTCCTCTTGTCCTCCTCTTCAACGCAAAGCACTGTTAACCACTGGCACTCACATTGAGAGGAATACACCCCGCATTGACTGCACTCGTTGTGCTGTTCGTGTGGATACATGCCATGTTTGTGTGTGACATACACTGAGATGAAGTTTCATGTGAATATTTGAATTTTGCAAAGTCTCGGAGAAATAAGAAAAATGTGGTTAAAAATCTTGGTGGTAATTTCTTACATTATATAACATTAATTTTTCACAATATCCAAAAAAGCATTGTTGAAATAATTTGTACATTTTCCCGGTAAGGTTTACTTGCTTTGCTTTCTACAATGACACTGACTGAAACCTAAAAGACATGTGCGTGAGAGAAAAGCCAACAGTAAAATTATTTTACATTAGAAATAACAGATAATGCTCTAATGTTTCTTGAATGACCAATGATAAATACTTAATTTTAAAAACGAATTTATACCAGAAATTACACATGCTTTGCCGAAGCCAGAAATGAGGTGAAAATATTCATTGGAAAGTACAACAGATTTTACTAGCTTTCAAACAATAATTGCTGTTGAATTAGTTCAATTATGTTATCATTATCCTTCATAATAAGGAATTAGATTACTCCACATACTTACCAACATGTTCCATCAAACTTTATTTCTCAAAATGATCACTTTGGCCATTTCACTCACTAAATATGTCTTGAAATACTTAGATATTTCCGAGTTATTGCTCAGAGCTGCAGTGTGCGTGATCAGACATTGGTGGCGCTGCTGCTACATTGAGATTAATAACTGCTCCAGCCATACAGTGGATCACAGCCCCAGCATTACATTAGAAGACATTATCTAAATGCTCAACAAAGTTAAATTGAATTTAAGGCTCTTTTCCAATCCCCCCTCCCTTCCCTGGTTCAACCGGGCCGCTCTTGGATCCCATTCTCTCCTTATTGTTCGAGCCAGTTGAGCAGATCCTCTGCTCCTCATCTTCTCTCAAATTGAATCTGTCTCAATTTGACCTTTTATGTACCAGAATCTGATACATGCTTCAAGGCTGCAGATGTAAAGTATGTGCAGGCAAGTATGTTTGACACACATGTGTGTTTGCCTGTATGTGCCCCCATGTCAGCTTGCATTGCTTACAGTGAAGTGGGAAACAGCATCTCTCCATTTGCTGCAGAATAGACCAATTAGTGTTTAGCAACAGAGCAGGAACCCATATGAATGTGTCATTGATTAGCAGGATTTTGCTAATCACCACATCTCATGAACTTACCCGCTACTGTCAGCTGGAGCTTCTACAGTATGCCTCCTTCTCCTCACTCAATCTATCCCTCTATCTTCTCCCCTCCTTCTTTCAGTTCCCCCTTCCCGCCTGTCTTTCCACACTAGTCTTTCCGCCCATCTGTCTCTGTCTGTCTTCTGTCTTCAACCCCATCCTTCCTCTCCTTTTCTCCCCTCTTCTCAATTTCTTCCTTCCTCTCTTCTCCTTTCTTCTCCTTTATTTCAGTACCGTAGGGGTTTACAGTAGTAGGAGCTGAGCGGATGCTGAGTTTCCTCCATGTACACCATGAAACAAGATTTGGATCAGAATTCATTGTATGATAGTCTATACCGCTGATCATCTTTATCAGCTATAGCTATAATCTATACAATTGTAATTGTAATTGCTCATTCTGGAATAATTCATTTTTCTTGACTCCTCATCAAAGATCTTTTTTAGATTGTGAAATGTGTTGCATGCTGTTCTTTCAATCAGTTCTTATCATCCAAACTGTGCTAAGGTGAATGAATATCATGAGATTTGTTCTAAACAGTGTGAATGAATATACTGTGAGGTCAAAAAATATAAAAGATAGGATCAAGGAAGCACCACATCCTGAATGCATGTGGATACCAAGACCTTGTCCTTTGACGGAACTTGGAAAATGTAAGTTGGCATTTTTATATAACTGAACAACAATAAATTCAATTTCCTCCTTGTGCATACAGTATTATAATTATTGATTATAATGCCATTTGCTTTATGTGAATTTAAGACGTCAAAAGATTCCATTTAAGAAATACTTTTCCACCAATCTTCAGATGCTGTTCTGATAGACTTGATGAGCGTTGAAAATATAGGCAGGGCTGAGGGTGTAGTTTCCCCACTACCGCTATTGCTTGCTCTGTTCAACAAGGACCTTAAATACAATTTATTTTGCTTGAATCATGTAAAATTAAGAAAATATACCACAATTTTTGATCCTTTGATTTATTAAGCAATATTAACATCGATATTTTTAAATGTAAAACAATTGTCACAGGAAAAATCTACTTGACATTTATGAGTACTTGTTGATTTCTTTGAATGAGTGTGTAACATCCCTGCGCATAGAACATTGCTGTTATCTATCTATATTTAATTTTTATGTCCCTTCTGAGGTATTTGATGAATTGACCATGAAACAAACGTGAATGAGCGTTTTCGATTCATCTCACGAAGGAAGGAAAATAAATTTGTAATTTGGGGCTCGTTGTATAAGGGGTATTAGTTATCATATTAATTAGCATCTGTTTGACAAATTGTGGTGTGGCCAGCTGGGAGTATGATGGAGGACATGCAATGTGCCTGCATGTGTTTGAGGTGAGGTGGAGGGGCAGAGCGTTTGATTTGTTGTCTTGCTAATGTGACACTGATTATACAGGTCAGAGAAAAACCAAACTGTGAGATGCTGCAATGCTAATACTGAAGCTGTGATAACAGGGTTACAAACACGCACACATACACACATACGCACACACGCACATGCACGCAGGTACACACATGCATACACAAGCACACATTCCAAAAACAGCACACACACACACACACACACACACAAGCACACACACACACACACACACACACACACACACACACACACACACACACACACACACACACACGTGCGCATATGCACACATGCACAGACGCACACATCTGCAGGTAATGGAAAAACACCTGACAATGACTTCAACAAACCACATTGAGCTTTTCCCCTGCAAGAGGTAGATGGTTGCCATGGAGAGAAGAGGCTAGAGAATTTGACCTATGCTATCATGCTAGCTTTGGTCCCACAGTTGTAATTTCATATGAGAGAAAAAAAAAATCTGTTTCTCACTGAATTGATTTATCCCTATGTTTATGAGTAGATAAGTGCAGCGATGCTTGGATGGAGGGTTATTTTCATGGGGTGACTCTTTTGTGTGTATTGTGTTTATCTAGGCCACTGTTTATGTAGGGAGTACTGTAGCTCTTTTTCTCACAGCAGGGATCCTCTTTTTGTGTTTGTGCACTTGGCTTTGCTATATATGTGCCTACAATTTGTGTGTTTCTGCACCAATCTCCACCACAGGTAAGGCAGAGGCATGGAAGACATTGTGGTTTATAGAGACCGATGCGTGATCAGACTGCTACGCAGCAGCAACAAAATCAATCAAAATAGTTAAGAGAAAGAAAATTATATGCAGCTTGTTTCTTCTGATTTAGTCCGCACAACGCCTGTTCTATCTCAAAGGGGCATGTCCTGTGGCCTTGGGTCGGCATGTGCTACAGAGTGACATTCACGCACTAAGATAGGTAATAAAAATAACCCCCCAAAATATCGCTCAGCAACAGCTTTACATTTGTGATACATTTATTCCATGATAAAGTACTTTATTGAGTATGGATCATTCGGAAGGCAATCAAAATACTCATCCCATTAATGGCCATCTGTCTTTTTAGGAGTAATATGCAGGGGCTGCTGTGTTTATTGGTGGAAGAGGGAGGGATTGTGTCAATCATGTTTTTGACAGGACCTTGTATAGGTTGTCATGTTACTCGGCAGAGGAGGCAGGGGAGATGTGAACCCGGGGCGAAGCAGGGGTCATCGTCTGCTCCAAATGGTCCCGTCAACAGCACAGGGTGCAGATAAATGAGACGTTGCTCCGGGGAGGTCAATCCAAAGGTGATTCAATTCTCTGTGTTTGGATGTTGGGAGATTGTGTGCCCATCTCTGTCAGCTCTAACTCTAAACAGGTCAGCAAAACAAGCTGGAGACTCAAAACTGGAGGGAGAAGGGTTAATCTGAGAGACAGATGGAGGGTAACCTGTGTGTGTTTGTGTGTGTGTGAGTGCATGTAATTCAGTAAGTCACAAAACAAGGTTGTGTCTCATCCATCCTTTCTTCAGTTGTCAGTCCAGCACCAATGTGCCACTTAGCTGAACCTTAAAGACCCCACGGGGGGGGGAAACCAAGGGGGTGACTTTGCTCCTGCAGCTCAGGAGACATCATATTTATTGTTTTCCTCTTTTCTCTTATACCTGTTATCTCTCTTTCATTGTCTATGCCTCTCACTTTCTCAACTTTCCTCATCAGGGACTCTTCTCACCTTGCCTCTGTATGTTTAGGATGTTTGCTCAGTTTTGTGTTGGATTTTCTCCTGTGGCCTCATCCTCAGCGAAATATAATACGAATCAATCAAATGCTGTCTATCTTGGTTTACCTTCGACGGTGGCAAAAGAATATGGATCACAGAGTTCAAGATTTTTGCTGTTGTGATCTGTTTTTGTTGAATATCTTGTAAAACATCATGTTCAACCCGCTGAAGGACATGGAAGTAGTAACCTACTGTTGTTAGGCCACTACATTATTGAAACAGTTTAAATAAAAAAGTCAGGTTTCCCAGTATTTTGAAATGATTTTACCCTCTTTGTGTGCGGTATGCCCCATGATCCTATATATTATGACATGACACTATAATCGTAACATCATGGTAAGATTCATGATGAAACCAAAATGATTAGTTTCCACCAATCCCCACCCCACTCCCACCAAAAAGGTCATCATGTCTCTCTTATATAACTTAATTGGAAGTACCATCCAATTTTTGCATGTACATAGATATAAATATCATACTTGGCATGTGTTGTAATTTTACATTGCCACATGAAATATTGTGATATTAGGATGTATTGATTTCTCCCTATTTTGAACGTGGGTCTTTTGCAACCTCCGTTAGGACCAACATATGTTCTTCACCAGGGTTTTTTTTGACAAGATTCCACATTTGGTTGGATCCTCTTTCTTACGCGTCTCTGAAGGAGATTGGAGTAGGAGACATGGTCCTACAGCAACAGTTAAAAATATGTTTTGGTTAAGGTGAGGGTTACATTGAAGGGGCCAGGATATGAACAATGGGTGAATGTGTTCGTGTGTCTGTGTGTGTGTGTGTGTGTGTGTGTGTGTGTGTGTGTGTGTGTGTGTGTGTGTGTGTGTGTGTGTGTGTGTGTGTGTGTGTGTGTGTGTGTGTGTGTGTGTGTTTATCAGGATATCCAGTGGGAACTACCATCTGTTCATGAAGGCCAGTAGACTGTTGGAGCCAGGCCGCCCTACCCTTGTCAGTGGCAGCTGTGTGTGTTTGTAAGTATATGTCACATGTACTATGTGCGCACAACACAATGTCCGAGTTTGGTTTTGCATGTGTGAGTGTGTTGTTAATGAAGACTGCCATGGTTGTTAGAATATGCTCAGACCAGCCACGATCATCATGTGTTGACACTTTCAGGCTCTAACCAAACAAAACATTCCCGCCTCTGATTGTTCTGCAGTTGTGAGTCCATGACTGAGGTAAACACAATTCTGTGATATCTCACTTGTAACCGTTCCAAAATAAAAATATTGGGGATAGAAGCATATCATTGAAACACAAGTGTTTGTATCTTGTCTTTTATGTTATTTTGAAACAGGAGCAGGAACAACACCTTATCACTCGGGATGATGTCACTCGTAGTTTTCAGGCCCCTGAAAAGTTTCTTTTTTAGACTGAATGTACAACAAGCTGAGGTTAAAACACTGAACATGTACTGCATTTTAATCTTATTTCAAAAACTTTTTAAAGTTGCAGGAGATTCATCACAGAAAACATTTAATCCACTTTATCGTCAATGTCATAGCAAGCAGAAACATTTTTGATTGAATTACCTATTGATGAACTTAAAATTGCTTGAATGCGTTTGTTACATGGGCATAAACTATATTTATTTACTCAGACTTTCAATTTCTAGGCCAATTTTTGAAGTGCTGGTACACTTGACAGCTATCTCACATTGTCACAGCTTTCATGGAGGGATCACCCAAGCAGGGTTCAATGGCATTACCACTTGCAACAACATAATTACCATATTTGTACAGAACTTTATTTAAATCTGTATTTATTTGAATGGAATAGTTCACCATTTAGGCTGTTCTTATATTCAACATATCTGTTTGGAGAAGGACAAGCTTAAAGCCTCCAATGCAGATAAGTTTGCAACTGACTTAAGGGTAAACCAGGAGACATGTTGCATCCAGCATCGAATTATGAAGTTAAAAAAATAGTGTTTCCATATCAATTATTACAAAATTGACAAGATTGTTCAATGAATGAGATGAATTAGATAAAATTCTAAGAATGAGTCAATTAATGAACATTACATTTGGTTATTTGTAAAGGAGTGCATATATAGTTTGTCACTGCTCTACATTATTTTTTGTTTATGTCTGTTTCTGGTTTAAGATGAGCATCTCTCAGATGATGAAGAGAATAAATGTTAAATTAAAGCCCCAAGCTTATAACTTGGTTATTAATGGGCTTTTCTACCAAACCTTAGCTGCAAAATATTAAGTAAATTATGTATTTTCACATAATAATAAGTCATGGAGGTAATAATCAGGACTTCTTCTGTTCAAAGCAAACTTTGCCTGTGTCTCTTCTTCCCCTTCATCTGTAATTGTTCATTCTAACCCGCTCTGCTTCCCCCATTCCATCCCATCCCAAGGGCAAGCCAAAGGCTGACAGCTTTGTTTGTGTTCTCCACTAAGTGATTTTTAATCAACTGGTCTGCATGAGTCCTCCCAGGGGCCCGGGCAACAGAGACAGAGAGATTGAGCAGAGGGCTGGGGGACGCCTGAGAGGACATCAGGCTACCTCTTCGTTTGACCCTTGAAATGTCTCATGCATAATTGTTAATTTAGCATGTTCTATGTCATCTGGAAAGTCAGAGGTGTAAAATTAAATCTGTAAAAACGCAAGCTGGTGAACTACAACTTTTTCTCTATCTCTGCAACAGTGAGTTATCCCGTTGGTTATGCAGGCCTAAAACTATTCAGCTATTCAAAATTGTAACACATGGTGATAAGAGGCATAATCCTAATCCATCTCTCGCACAAGAAGGAGAGTGATATAAGTTAAATAGGCTTGAAAACTCATGTGTGATACGAGTGTATCACATGGATCAAGGAAATTATGTGAAAATAGGAAATTTGTTGTAGATAAGAGAAGCACCAATTTAAATGAACAAGCTATGACCGAAATTATAACAAAGTGGCTAAAATTAAATGCAGAAACATCGGCCTAAGTCACCCAGCTGTGCACAAATCACATTAGTGGGGAAGTAGCATGAAGCATTAAGAATGCTTTTGTGTATTTCGAAGTACATATGTTTTCTTCATAGGATTGCATCACACAAAAACATACTTTATTGTAAATTGTATTTTAATAATCTCACAGTTACGTTGTCTTCAAACATTGAGGTATTGATCAGATTTTGATTAGACCTCTGATCCAATTTTCAATTAGATTAGAGATCCCTCTGTTTCCCACCAGAGTTTAAATACCAGTGTTTCTTATAAGTATATTACTATGGGAATAATTGGACTAGAATATAGCAATGTTTGATATTTAAGGTCATGCAATATCAAGTTGTTCGGGACTGAGATTTAAACTACAGTGTTTGATGGTGAAACCTGCTATTTGTATTGATTGACAGTGTTGTTGTCGAATCAAGTATGAGATATTGTGTGCGAGAATCAGCAGCAGCACAGGCTGGATGGGTGCGAAGGTTTTGTGAGGATCAGATGTGAGTGAAGGCTCAGTGTTTTGTCAGAGGTTGTCATGAAGAGCAAAGAGGTCAACTAGGCATCATGTGGGATTTTTTAATTACCATGTTTAGCTGCAGTACACGCAAGTGGTAGTGATGTGATTATAAGTGGTTTAAATATGTATATGCTAAAAAAGAAGTCAAGAATTCAGACTATCAATGCCTTCAGTAACAAAGACGGGCCGGTATTTAATTGTTTGGCTCGTTTGACATGCAGATTAAATATAAAATAAAATCTGATAAAAAATAATAATTTCATGCCTGGTTTTAAAATGGCAAGATGCAGACTGAGCCCCATCAGTGATTCGACCTCACTCCCCACATTTAATGTTGATAAAAATCCATGCTGATCAAAATTGCAGAGGTATGTTCATTCATCTTTTTTTCTTTTAAATCCTGCTGGACACAGTGATGCTTTCTTTCCAGAAATGAAATGGGAATTAAAGTAAAGACCTTGACGGGGATTTCAAACTTTTAATGAATACGATTCAGCAAGCATGACGAAAAAAAAAACAAAACATGTGCAGTTCCTCTCATGTAGGTTCATGTACGTGGTCCATCAGTTTTAGGACAGTCTTTACTGTCGTAAAATAGACGCTATTGTTTAAATAAGAAAGAATCTGTTGTGTTTGTTAAGTACAGCTTTGAGGGGTGACTGATGCTAGTCAGTCTCTGTGAGTAAAGCTTACAACAGTGTGTCACCATGCAAAACTGCATATATTATTGATAAGGCTACATAAATGAGCGGTAAAAAGAAATTTACTGACAATTATTTGTATATATTCATTTATTCAGAATAACAAAATAGCCAATTGGTCATATGTTATCGCTGAAATGTATTAAATAAATTGTAATTCCAATTTTTTTCTAACAGCATGGTCATGACCGGGGCAAGGTCTTAGTGGTACACTGCCACCTTGTCTGTACAGGCTTATTCGTCGTTGTTTTCCAAAAAACCTTAGTTTTCTTTGTCCGCACTGAAACTGCTGCTGATGTTAAAGGTTTCGTCAGTCGAAAGAAAAGATCCACTTTCAGAAATAAGAATGCAGGGATGGAGGTTCGACGATAGATGATTGGGCACTGAAAACCGAGAAAAGAAATATTTTCACGTCGAACTGGCTGGATGTAAATAAAGCAGGGGAATAGTGGAATCTGGTGGAGTCCTGAGACAAACAAGTTACACTTAAGGGTTCAAGGACAACACATGTATGCTTTTTTCATCATAACGTTGCTTCATTCAGCTAGAAAATCAATGTAGTTGGGTAGAATTTTTTTTGTTTCCTGTGCATCTTTTTTTGCCACGGTACTTCAGCCTTTTCTACAGAAGACAATGTGAAGTGGAAATGCAAGGCTGTATAGAACCGATCAGGTTGCTGTTGATGCTTAGGCAATTGCATGACCTAGACTTCAGTTTGACATCAGTTTTTTGTTGTACTATTTCACCAATTTACCTGTCCCATTTTTATGTCTGATAAAAGCAAGTTGACTACGCACTGAACAACATGGATCCAATCAAATCTTAGACACAACAACAACAACAGTTGGATGCATGTGAGATGTGGGATGAATGAGAAGTGAATCCTGTTCGGATATCACGCACGTGCACTGTGTATCTGCACTGATCCAACAGTTTGAAAAAAACTTTTTGACCCAACTAGACATAAATTCATGCCAGTACTTGAAGTGGAAAAGAAGAAATTCTGTGCTCTCACCCACTATTCTTATACTGTCTATCAGCTATCATCAGAAAAGTATGCTTTAATCATCCGCAGTGGATGACTTTCGTAAGTGAGCCCAAACTAAACCTTGCCACACGATGATACATCAGAATTCTTATTCACTCTGCTTTGCTCTCTAACACACATTCCCCTGAGGTTGGAGCAAGGCTGTAGTTGTATTTAACATCGTCAGTCTTTTAATGGGAATAACAAAGAACAGATGGTCTTAGCAGGTTCTCCACCCAGCAAAATAATTTTGTACCATATTACTCTGCTGATTGCTTTCTGTCAAGGACTCATTCATTTTTTCTTCTTTTTCTGGCAATTCCAGTTATATGTTAACATTTACATCCATCTTGTTTCTCTTGTCTTGTACTACCTATCTGCTCAGCCGTGTCTTGTCATCTGATCACCTTTATCAGCCCTGTTCCTTTTGTCTTCCAAACCTTATCAGCTCTTTGCGAGCCCTCCTGTCCTTCTCCTGCCTCTTGTTGTTCTATTTGTTTAGTTGTTCATCCATTCCAAAATTCAATTTTCAGGAACTAAAAAATGATAGAAAATAAGTTTAAAAAAGCACAAAACCTGACGTGTAGAAGGAGGACAGAGTATTAAGAAGTTAGGAAAATTAATACTTTATCATATTGTGTTTGGGTTATTGTGTGTCAGAAGCTGAAGGGAAAGTTTTATTTTAAAGATCAGCCACTTTATTCAATCACAACGCTATAAAATGATTAACAGACATCTGTCACATTACTAATACAACTATTTTGCAAACTTTTGGCAGTGTGAACAGCAGGATGAGGATGGGTTTCCTCTTTAATATCTTGTTCAGAAACTCTTCCACCCCTCAGCTGTGCAGCAGCTAAATGCAGACATTGAGCCTATGTTGCAGATTGAAAAAAAGATATTCCTGTAACTCAGGGTTCACTCTTGTTTTGTCATATTCAGCAGAATGATCAGGAACCGCTGAGTGAGGTGAGAATGGTGACTCAACAGATAATATCTAGTGAGGAGAAGATAATTATCTTCTGTGATCAGAGGAAAGAATATGACAGTTACTTGTTCTCGCAAGATAATCTCTTATTCTCACTCGATGTCATCTCGAGTGCTTAAGATAATATTTTTTTTACTAAAAAAGGATCCTCTGTTGGCTCAGTATAAGACACATAACCTAAGTGTGAACAAAGAAATTTTTTTTAGAGAAAACTTCTCTGATGAATTCCTCCAGAAACATTTTAGAACAGAATGCGCGTTTGCTGACATGGGAAAGTGACCAAATTCAAATGTTAGAGACTGAACGTGAAGGTGAAGAAGAGCTCAGTAATTTTGCTGGATTGTCAGATTGGTCAGTTTTGAATTCTCACCGGACAGCAGGGAGGAAAGAATAGGAGTTGTGATTTCTTTTGGACTTTCTGTGATTAAAAGAACTCAAACTTTAGAGCGAGTTCCACTAGCCTAATTGGGAGATAATTATTATATGGACCAATTGCTCAACAACAGTACAGGGCACCATGGATTGTATCTGATAACATTTCTCAATTAAAAGGACAAAACAACTTATTGGCATACCTGTCAAATGTTATATATTGACTGGAGATGACAGTGTGGTTGTTTATGAAGGGTTTAACATTTTCCTGGGCCAACAAACTGAATACCTTTCAGGACCAATTAAAACAACTTCATTTTGGATTTGGCAAGGAATTTGATTGGAGTCGGCATAGCAGTTAAATGACATTTCCTGACAAGGGCAATAGCAAGTGAGCCATAGGGAAGGTGTAAAAGGAAAATGGTACCGGGTCAAGGATGGAATCCTGAAGGACTTAAAACTGAAGGGGAGCAAACAAAGCTTTTACACAAACCTTACAACTATCTATTTTTTCAAAATTGACATGACACCACTTCAAACCAGTGCAAGTATTCCTGTGCAAATACAAAATAAGCAAAGGGCAAAAGGGCCAATTGAGCCACTCCCTGGGCAGAAATAGAAACTTCTTCTTCTTTTCCTTTCGGCTTTTCCCTTCAGGGGTCGCCACAGCGAATCAACCTTCTCCATCTAGCCCTATTCTCTGTATCCTCCTCTTTCACGCCAACTACCTTCATCCCTAATTATTTGGAACCCCAAACTGTCATCCAATGTCATTAAGTTCGGTCTTATTCAGAGTTCACTGTCACCATATTAACTGTGGAGGCTGAGAGGACTGTGCATCAGTGAAAGTGTGTGAACTGCAAAGCAACTATATGACGCAGAACAACCCTTTCCAAAAAAAAATTTGATGATCTGTTTCAATGTCACTACTAAGTGACTGTTAGCAGATTGTGTCTCCTGCTTACTCTATTCACGTTGAAAATATAAGCCCCACTCTGTAGGAAATATCCCTTTCCTCTTTTTACAGACTGACAAGGTTGGGTCATTTTACTGCATTCAAATTAGCAGGAAGCTATTTGGAATTCCAAGGTCACATAGGTAGCTGCCTCTATCGGTGCTTTTACTGCAGTGTGCAACGCGTGTGGCAGCAGATGTGGCCATCAAAGTCCCCTTGTCACAACCATGAACATGTCGGATTAAATTGCATTATATAGAAATTTCCCTTCCACTCTCCTACCGTTTCTGATCATGTGGTACAGTGTAAAGTTCAGAGCAGTGTGTATTGGCGGAGTCTGTGCTGATGGATTGTCGCTCTGGCAGTTGTCGTGTCTGTGATGTTGCTTATTAGGAGATGGGATTAGTCTACACTTTATTGATGCCATTATTTACATGTTAATTCACAGACAGAGCACCAACGCAGATCCTCACCTAATCAAAACAAACAGTCATCTAACCCAACCTCAGTCCCTGAAAAAAAGATATCTGCAAAATAACTCTTACAACCCACTCTCGCAGTATCCTGGAAGGATGAAGGATTCCAATGGGAACAAGATGGAGAAATGAAGTGGATGGATGGATGGTTACTGAGTTGGTTTCCTACTTATTTTGCTTCATGATGTCATGTCAAGTGCTTGTTGTTCAGATGTATAAATATCATTTTAAAAGTCCTGCAGCAGCTGTGTGAATAAAGCAGAGAATTGAGGCTGAATCACCTACCATTTCTCTGGTTCAATCAGTCAGCTTGGACCTCGAGCAGAAGAGAGATTCCACCGGCTGAGGTTTTAAATCTTTTATTCTTTTTTCATCTTATTTACCCGGTACAAGCCAAGGTCCTATTCCATCAGAGAAAAAGAAAGCGTTAGGGTTGAGCGTTATCGAAGTATGAGAGAGTGGGTAGTTGTTTAACAAACAGATGCATAGTCACACGCATATAAATAGTCGTGTCCTATAAATAGAGAACTGACAACTGATGTTTATATGTGAATATCAGAATGAAATCAAATATCAGTTCAACTCAAACCAGGATCATGAGGTTTCTACCCGCATGATGGGTGCACAGGCTGGAAATGGTTGCAAGAAGGTTTTTGAAGCCTTGATGGACGCAAGGCAAGGTCTCTTTACATTCACAGTGCTTCTTGGGGCATATGAGTCAATTACAAAAAAAAATCTAAAAGTCCATTTAAGTAAATCAAATATATGAGACAAAAATGAATGAAAATATTTTTTAACAGACAGTGAGAAGCTGCCTCCAAACTGACTCAGCCTGTCCTCCTTTCAAACTAAGCAAACATTTACTCCCTGTTTTCGACAAGATCTCTGGAGTGAGTCCATCACAGAATACAAATCTTTTTTTTTCCTTTAGTGGTTCAACTCAACCAGCAAACAGACCATGCGGTGAAAGCGTTTAGCAGCCTAAATACGAGCAAGCATGCACGCACATACTTATTTAGCTGTTTGCTTTACCGCAGTTTTGGTCCCTTTCCTTCTTCCTGCTGTGCAGAAGCAGCTGTGGAGGAGAAGAGATAACTCTTAACTTTGTTTTGACACTTTTGATTAAGGACCATTGAAGGAACACCTGTATGGCGGGAGGGAACAATGCACCAAGCCCATAGAGAGATTGATTTTGTGCATTAGAGAAGCAGCCTTTGTCTAAAGCCACGAGGCCCTTTGTTATGCTAACCAGCCGTGGAAGATTTCCAATTCAATTTCACCTGAACGCTGGTCAGCCGCGCGCTCCATTGTATGGCGTCCCTCGAGCCCAGTAGCCCCCCACCACCGCTGCCGCTCCCCTGTCGTCTCTCAAACTGCAATTTAGCTGCCGAGGAGTGCGTGCTTGTGTGTGTGTGTGTGATTTTGTGTGTATGTGTGTATGTGTGTTTGTGTGTGTGTGTGTGAGATGGGTGGGGGACTGTGGCCCAGATTGACAGGTGACTGGATACTCTCACCGCAATATTTGCCGCATCCTGTCCTTGTGTGTGCAGTGGGCCGCAAAGAGGATCACAGTGAAATGAGATGATATTAATTATCCTAATCCTGATAGCTCTCTCTGGAACTCTGCTTCCACTCGTCTGTCTCAGGAGAGGACTTGAATGGTCAGACAGAGAGAATGTCAGATAAGTGAAATGAAAGCTGGCAAATTCAGGGGAGACTACTTTGAACAAAAAACACTGCTTACTGAATAAGGTAGATTAATTGTTTAGTCTTTTGCTTTTGTTTTTATAATTTCATGGTTGCTTAATTGTCCTTGCATTATCAATACTTCAATCGCATCTCGAAACTGAGAGTCCTTCTCGAGTCATTTACAATCTTAATTAAAAACACTTTGGAACAAATATAAATAGGCCCTTTGAAAGTGAATTGTGCACATCTACGTACAACTTATATCATACGGAAGCCCTGAAATAATTCCTCCATTTCTAATAATAAATAAGTAAATAAATAAGAAATAATAAGTAAGAAATAAATAAGAAAATAATCATGTATTGATTTGTCGAGAGATACCAAACTGGAGGCTCCTGCATCGGTTACTTGGCTAAACTATAAACTGTTCCTAATGTCCTCTGCAAAAGAGTTTTATTAAGAACAACTGTGAGACCACTGAAGAAATTCATATTAAACTAAAGGAGGAGCCCTTTTAATTGAATATCTCTCCAAAAGAGCAGCTGATAATTGAACCAGAGGGGAAAGGCTGGCTTCATGAATAGGCTAGCATAACACAGAGATTTGTATTAAGATCAAGTTTTGACAGTGATGGAAAAACACAATGCCAAGCTGCAACCATTTATTGGCAGCGTACATTAAGAAAAACTTCTTAACTTGCTCATTATACTTGATTATTGTAGCCTATTATTTTTGTGGCGTCACACACCAGTGGGCTGAATTTGATAACACAATTCTGAGAGCTCACAGTCAACAATCAGTTTTCATTCACTTTATTTATTATTAAAATTTGCTTTCTATCACGTGAGAAGTTGCTCAGTTTTTGTGAGTGAAATGCAGCTGTAAAATACTTCTTGATCCTTTATAGCTGCAGTGGATTGATTTGTATGAAGGCCTCTATGTAGCGTAGCCTATGTCCTCCCTTTGTATTTCAGTGAGTGGTAAAAAAGAATCTGGATCTATTTGGCTTGATTCCCTATAAATAACATGTGATGATATTTACATTTTATCAATCAAATGCTCAGCTGTTTGCTCAGTTTGCTTCAGCACATTTAAAAATTAATTGGTTTGTCATTTATCTGTGTGTTTGCACGGTTGTTTTCAATTTTGATAGTTCTTTGTTCCGTAATGCAGCACATCAACTCAAATGTGTGCACAGAAAGGCCTAATCCTGGCCTGAAGTGGAGGTACAGTATATTTAGAGTGCTTTTGATTGTGAAGGTTGTTATTATTGAATTTGAGTGACGATCACGGTCGTTTGATCATGAATCAATGCTTCGCTGTTCATTGTGATGTGCTTGGGGGGACGCGAAAGTGTAGAAATTGTTTAATGGGGCATTTTGCGTTTCTTGTTCTTTTAGGGGGTTCTTGTCTTCTTTCTTTAGCTCACCCTGTAGCCTGATGAGACCCCTGCAGGCACCCCCAACACACACTCACCCTTTACCAGACAAAGTGAAGTGAGGAGAATATATCACAGTAGAGAGGCATATCTTCCCCCCCCTTCCCTCCCCCTCCCCCCCGAGTCCTCAATAAGCTTCTGAAGTGTGAAGTACATTTTTGTTCTCCTGTTTTTATACCAATTTTAATTCCACAGCTGCATATCTGAGAAGCAGGATTTCCTTGGTAAGGTTCCCAGATTTTCTTTCTCTCCATCTTGCTATTTGCCTCACTTATATCCTCCCCTCTCCCTCACCCATTTCATCTCCTTCTCCTACCCCTACAATCCCTAACCTTTCTGCCCCCCCCCCCCCCCCCCCCCCCCCCCCCCCCCCCCCCCCCCCCCCCCCCCCCCTCGCCCCGGCCGGTTGCTTTTTTATGTTGATAGGTCCCGTGGGGTCGCTTCCTCCGTCCGTGTCCCCCTCGC
>CAAKHD010011624.1:149391-201891 GCA_901007705.1 Fistularia tabacaria
GGCCGGTCATGTATGTGTGTGTGTTTGTTTGAATGTTTGTGTGTGTGTGTGTGTGTGTGTGTGTGTGTGTGTGTGTGTGTGTGTGTGTGTGTGTGTGTGTGTGTGTGTGTGTGTGTGTGAGTGAGTGAGTGTGTGTGTGTGAGTGCGCGCGCGCGTGCATGTGTGTTGTGAGGGAGCTATGTGGTTTAGAGACTAGTGGGTTTCCCATAGCGATGAGGGCCCATGGTTCTCCTGGTAACCTAATTGGCATGTGTTTCCTGGCAGGTCTTATTATGGCCTCTCCTAATCACTGTCCCCAGCCTTAACAAGAGCGACCTACAGTTTTGCTGCAGCCCTGAAGGGGCATGTCTTTTGTGTTTTTATTTCTTTCTCTTTCTTCCTCTTGTCCATCCTCATCCCCCTCATCCGAACAGAGAGACTCGTTGAGACGGCCTGATTACCTCAGTCAGATCGAGAAGTGCATGTGTGTGCACGCACATGAATGTTTACATGCTATAAAACCAGTTGGTTTATCAGGACAGGCTCCTGCCCATGTATACCCTAATTGGGAAATGCTTTAAATAATTTCTAATTAGAACAAGTGCGGTAATAATTGGCTGGGTAATCTAAGGATTAATTAGCAGTGTTGTGTATTTGTCTGAGTGACTGTGAATGAGTGCATACATGTGTGCTTGGTCAGCACGTGTGTGGGTCATTGTGCGCATCTGCGTGTATTTCTGTGCGCTCACAGACACACTCAGTCAGGCCTGGACAGGCTGTTGAATAGACCCCAGGTTCTGCAGCTTGCTAATGGAATCCTGCCCACTCAAGGAGGTCTGTCAAGGAGGGAGGCCAAGACAGAAGCAGCTTTGTTTGCCAAGTTTTACTGTGGGTGGGCCCCCTGCCTGCAGACCCTCATTTGTATCACGGTGGGCATCTACCCCCTCTCCTATGACCCCCACCGTATTTAACAACTAACCTCGCCTCCACCTCCCCTTCACCTCACCCAGAACACCCCCCCACCCTTCTTGTCGTTGTGCATACTGCTCCCATCTTCTTTCTTTGGCTAAATGACACGTTTTATTCTCTTTGACCCAGTATGCTCCCAAGCCCGGCTGTTGCACCCCCTCTCCCCGTTTTTTACTGAGTTGTATTCTTCTGCCACCTTCTCCTCTTCAGTCATGCTCACCCTCTTCTACCCTCCTCCACATTTCCCTCTCCCCATCTTCCTGTAGAGGAGAGGGTGAGCTAGCGCCAGGCTCTTGAGTTGTGTACTTCCACCTGGTCTACCCTCTAATTACTGCATCCTTTCTTCTGAAAAAAGAAATGGAGGTAGAAAAGGAGATGAAGAGCAAGAACCACTTGTTGCTTCAAGCATGGGTTTTTATAGCACTCTGCGCTCAATAACAAGACCATAAGCTTTTATGGGTTCATTGGATTAGAAACTCATATTTCCAAAAAGGCTTTTTTCCTGAAAAACATTTTAAGCTCTGTTTCATTATGGTTCTCTGTCTTATAACCTACCAATACTTTCTCCCATCTATTTTTAATGCGATGGTTATAGTCGTCTTTATCAAGCTGTAAATCATCCTCCCAATGGTTGTGTCACCGCCCACCTACCGTCTCCTCAGTATCTTTCTCTGTAACAGATGGCTGTCAAGGACGTAAAAATGGGGAACAGTAGGAAAGTAAACAAACAAGCCCGGATCAATATTAGATACTAATTGAACAATGACGAAAGTGTTTTTGCTGCCTCCTTTGTGCTGTTTCTCATTCCCATCCTTTAAACATTATACATGAACTCCTCCTGCAATTATCTCTTGCAAACCCTGAGATATATGAAATATCAACAATTAACAAATTATACTACATCACATCAACAATAACAAGCCAGCAAAAAAAAAGAAAACATTGGTGCATTGCTGTTTTTTTCACAATTATTTCTGTTTCGATGAATCTTCAGATCTACAAGCTTGGCAAAAGACTGCATCTTACCGGGCTCTGTTGTGATTCAGTGACTGATGACATGCAGATTTGGATAATGACGCTTAAAGGTGCTTATCACTTCCTTCCAAATCTAGTTGAATACAAAGGTTGAATTAATTCGGACCCTCCCTCTGTTGCTAACAGGGCTGAACGATAGAGGATCAGGAGGATGTGTTTAAAAACTGCCTTCACTGCCTCTGCGATATAGGCCCTTACACACTGTCCACAAGGCTCTTCCGGGTGCCCATTCTGACATTTACTGAGCTGGTACAAGGACATACCCTTTCCCTTCCCCTCCCAGTTAATCAGACTGGTGTGAAAAGAAGGCTGATAAGCCCATTGTCTGGTTGACAATGTCTTGGTGATAGGCCCGTGGTGGCCAACTAGATGGTGGTCCGTCTCTTCTCCTGCATCAAACCATCCCATATTTCCTTGCCCTGAGCCACTGTGTCCTCGTCCCCTCTCTCCTCACCCCTCCATCATCCCTTCTTAACCCATCTCTCAAAACTCTTTTCCCGACCCATTTGCCTTTGCCATGCCTGCACCGCCCACCACCCCAGCAGGCCTTTGCTATCCTCCCCTGATCCCTGCTAACCCTGCTCTTCCCTCCTTTCCATTGAGCCACACATAGCCACCAGAGGGAACTCATTAGTGCAGTGCTCCCAGGTTAATTGGCTAGCTCAAAGAAAAGGACCAGGGACGGAGAAATGAATGAGAAGAACACTCACTCTGTCCACGGAGAAAAGGAGATCGACCTGTGTGTTTCTCACGCTGGCAGCTCCTCTAAACAGTGATGCAGCTGCTGTCAGGCTTGATGTGATCCTCTCTGGCTGATTAGCGCTGCAGTTCTACTAAGAGTGAATGCAGAGGGGCCATAGCCTCGGCCCCTATTGTTGGATCTATCTAACCATGGCGCTATGTAACAAATCTGAAAGACAGGTTCATATTTCTTCTGGAAAGGGAAAATGATAACATCAAGCTGAAAAAGTGTAATCTGAAAACTATCTGGAAGAGTCTCGGCAGAGATAGAGGATCGGTGTGCGTCCATCCATTCACGTGAAAAAATCCTGAGAGTGTGCTGGAGCACCCGGGGGGCACAGCCAAGGAGGGCCAACCTCCATGTCCCAAGGAACAGAGGAAAATGACTCTTGAGGGATTGCTTTGTAGCAGTGGTCCTTATGACAATACCAGGACTGTGTGAGTGGATTCTAGAGTGCTGTCCACTCCTTAATTAACCACACCGCTTCCTGTCACCTTGGGCAACCAGCACATGGCAGCCAGGAAATGAGTGGCCTCACGACATCTAAACAAAAATAAATAAATCAAGATTGCAAGCAAAGGAACTGGTTGCATTACATTTCTATGTCAATACTTCATGATGTAGCAAACTGCTTGCCAAAAAAAATGTGATGAATAGAATTTTTTTGATCACAATTCTGCATCTCTAAAGTTTCAAGTAATTCAAGCCTTAGCTTGCTTTTATTGTCAACTGTAAATTATCAAATTATACTTTGACTTCAAAGTACATAAAAATCTTAACCAAAAAAACAAAATGACGATATATTTAACGTGTTAAAAAATAAATGGCAATAGCAGATGCTAGAATTATCCGTACAAAAAAAAGACTGCGATTATGCTTAATAGTGAAAGAAAAATGCAAAGCTTACCTGCTGGAATCAATGCACTGAAGGATTGAGTATAAAGCTGTAAAAAAGTCCGCTTATTTTTAATCAGAAATAAAAGCAGTGATTAACGAGGCACATGTGAACCTATTGCACCTATATTTTGCTCATGCATTATCTCTCTGTCTTGATATCATTAGATATTGATGGGTCACACTGTTTAACTTTTGTACAAACAAATCACACTGAAGGTCAAGACTAATTCCCAGTTGATGTTAAAAAACATTTAAAAGCTACAGAAAATGACTCTACTTTGTCTCTGCAAAGGCGGATGATTGAAGAAGTACCCTTGCAGTTAATGGCCAATCTGCTCTTTTCACCAGTTACAGATGTGGATGATACATCACTGTATTCTGAATCTCAAGTAAAAAATAAAAATGGGTGGATGTTAATAAGACCTTGTGCTTGGAGATCTAAGAGAAGGCCTTATTAAAGAATAAACAATGCACATCCTGTCTTTTCGTCTTCCATGTCCGAGTCTCCCCTTTTCCCGTCTTTCTTTCTGGTGAGATGATAAAAGGATCAGTGTAGTTGACTGGACTTCAGCCAGCGCAGAGATCATATTCATGTGAGGAGCTGACTCGCTCTAGACTAGCGGCTGCACCTGACAGACTTAGGGGGATTAGCAGCTGAGAAACTGTAGTCACTTCTCCTGTCTTTACTCCTTCTCTGGCTCTGCTTTCGTTTGTTGGACATTACTCCTTGTAACGCCCCCCACCCCCCAAGACACACACACACACACACACACACAGACACACACACACACACACACACACACACACACATGCACACCCTGAACACTAATCGTGCCCCCCCCACAACCCACCCTACCCCCTCCTTGTCTTTTCAGCCGGGAGAAAGCAAAAAGCAAGACGGGGGGCACTGCATAGATTTGGTGCCATTGTGTGTCAATCATTCTGTGCATGTGTGTGTGTGTGTGTATTTATGTGTGTGTATGCATGTGTGTTTTATGTGTGTATACATATGTGTTTGTGTGTGTGTGTGTGTGTGTGTGTGTGTGTGTGTGTGTGTGTGTGTGTGTGTGTGTGTGTGTGTGTGTGTGTGTGTGTGTGTCACAGAGAAAGAGAGAGAGAGAGAGAGCGTAAGCGTGAGAGAGGGCTTGCCTCCAGTGATTAGCTCTGTCAATGCTGGGCTCTTGCCTCTTACAGAATAGTACAGTAAAGCCTTGAGGAGCTGAACGGATCGGAAAGAAATTGGTGGTCTTCCTCCAGGCCCGCAGGCTCAATGGTCACTAGTTTGTTGTGCATGTCTGTGTGTTTGTGTGTGTGTGTGTGTGTGTGTGTGAGAGAGAGAGAGAGAGAGAGAGAGAGAGAGAGAGAGAGAGACATACTTTCCTTCTCTGTCTTGTGGACGTTTTGAGTGGGAGTGTTTATTTTTGGAGGTGCATTCAATTGTAGTTGCTTGGTTTTGTTATACAATGTGGGGATGTAGAGGTGGATGTCTGAGACACACAAGTCGTAACAAATAAAAAAGACACAAATGGAATTTCATTTCTGTATTTAATGGTCAGTGAGCTAGCTGGATACTTCTTCCGTCTGTCCTCCCTCTCTTACACACAGACACACACAGACACACACCTCTTTTACTCATGTCATAAGTGGGTGTGCAGAGTATCGCCTTGAGCTGCAGATGAACATGAAATAAACACAAACTAGGGCAGTGACAGTTTTAAATCGGCTTTAGATGACTATGAAAGGTAAAGGATTAGGATGCTTTTTCCAGTCCTGAGGAGATAGGACACAGTCTTGGCAGAGAGCCCACTCCTCTCAGCCCACTTTGGGCCGGGTGTCTATCTTCTAATCTTCTAAAGCACTCTTATGCTGTTTGCATGTTGTATGGCCTACATACACACACACACACACACAGACAAACACACACACGCACGCATGCACGCACACACACACACACACACACTCTCACACACACGCACACACACGACTGTCTATATAGGCTCATAAATGCATCTTTAACACAATGATGTGATACAGCTATCAATTTCACCCCCCTTTTTGTTTTAGCTTGATTTAGATTTCATCATTTCGATCACAGATTTTCATCAGGATGCTTCTTTTTTCATTTTATTTTGCAGCACCTCTTTCTAAAGCAAGCTGGCAAATAAAACATGTTTTGTTTTAATTTGAATGGCTTTCAAACAAATCCTTCACAATTCTATTTTTGTATTATTTCGCAAATCAGCTCACTTGCAGTGTGTTTACAAATTGTCTTTAATTCTCTTTCTTTTTTCAGCTACATTAGGGGCATTTATTAAAACATTAATATTCTCTGTTCCTGATGAAAATATAGACATTTAATTTGAAATGATGCGAATTTTCTAACCTCTGTAAATATATGAAAAAACATTGGAGGCCGCTGACAGGACTTCCTCCCTCCAGGACTGGGCCGGGTAAAGGTTTTATTTTACTGTTGTTTCAATTGCCCCCCCCTCCTGCCTCCCTCCCCTTTTTTTTAGTCTCTCCCTCTGCCCACGAAGGGGAACTTGCAACAAAATCAAATTAAATTTTCCATAGAAATTGTTGCTCTTGTTATTCAGATGCCGGTTTAAGGTCTTTTGTGTGGATCTAATTATTCTCCACTATCACAACGGTCCACGGGGTAATTAGTCACTTCTCACCAAAGTCCTCCCCGCATCCTCAGATTCTTATCACCGCAACTCTGACATTTGGAAAAAAGACATTTTCTTTTTCTGTTGTATAATAGCCCGTTTTTTTTTTTTTTTGTAGAAAAAGAAAGATGATTTTGTCCTAATCACTTCATCCTTCACTTTCCCTTCCTGTCATAAACATGTTACTGCGCGCGTAAATAACAAATAATTAGAAAACAAGGCTTCATTTAAAGTCGTTATCTCTGGCTTGTACAAACGAACCGAAGTGTTTTCAGCGTTTTTTTTATTTTTTACTTTATTTGTAGTTTTTTTTAGACCAGGCGATTGCGGAACAGATGCCCGGCATCCAGAGGCGCAGAAAACGGGGCGCCTCCAGTTCCGGACGCGGTGAGAAGTCCGAACGCCTCTGACACTGCGGCGCGTCTAATGGAGCTCAATTGGTAAATTCGAGTGGCTGCTATGGTGCCCCCCCCCCTTCTCTCTTTCTCTTTCTCCTGAAATGAAATGAATTTGAATGACTATTTACCATTACAAAAAATGAAAATAAATCCCAAGATTCCAACGCATCCGATGAAGTGAATCACTGACGCACAGAAATACATAAAATAGAATTAACAATGACAAAAAAAATTTAAATGAACAAGTCCAAAGGTGTATTTCAGCGTTGATTTTTGCCGTTCGATCTTTACTTCATATTATAATACTAGCAGGTAAAATGTGTTTTACCCACACCCCCAATAACACACAAAAACACACACTGTAACGAGATTTAATTGTTTGAGCTCTACTCTGCTGCTGATTGTGGCACAGCGTGATAGTTTCGGTCAGCAGGCGCGTTTTATTTTTGGCCAACGTTTTCCTCAGTCGTGCCCACGGGTATAAATAGAAAAAAAACCATATCTAGGAATGTGTGGAAATATTGATCGTGTATTTTCTGACGAGATAACTGAGAATAAACAAAGAAAATAAACTTGGTAGTTAACTGTTGCTGCATCCTCCAACCCATAAATCCCATTTTTGACATCCTCACCGCATGACCGCATGATCTCCAGCCACATCTTGTGTGCATCTTCCCTCAAGTCCAGTCTTACGTATTCTTTTTTGTTTTAATTTGACTTATAAAATTAAAACAGTCATAGAACACAGAGGGTGAGACAGGGGAAACGGTCAGATAAGCAGACCATGGCTTGGACTCAATCACACTGACAGCTGGAACATAGAGACTAACCAGTAATTAAGATGGGACATTAACAATGGCTCACTGAGTGTGCGTCTGTGGCACCGTGCTTGCTTATATGTGTGCCTGCAAACATCAATTTATTTGTGTTCCACACACTACCTGGTAAGTGCTGATAATATGTGATTTTAGAGAGAGAAAGAGAGTGTGTTGGGGAGGGGGGGGGGTAGGAGGAGGGTGTTTTCTAACCAGAGTCACTGTCATTTTGTTGTCACCTGCTCCCAGACAGACAAAGTGGCATTTCCTGACTGTTTCCATCCCCGTCTGAGTTATCTGACACCCCAAAATACGGCTATGGGGAAGCAGGGAGACGAGGCACCACTGCCTTATCCTGGTAAGGAGATGGTTTCTTATCAGATCAGGCTAGGAAGTTTATTTTATGGACTAAATCTGGATAGAGGGGATAAAGAAATGACACATCCCTTGCGGACACAAAGGGAGAATGAGATTAGTCCTCCAGCAGCATATATGGCTTTAGTTCAACCTGACAGGCAACGGATTGAAAGGTCATGAAATAATAATCCCCCTATTCTTCTGCTTTAATCCTACGAGGGTGTGTTTCACTATGGGAACGTACAGGCAGAGGCTATATGCTGCAGGGTGGATATTCATTTTGTGTTGTCACTGTGTTTAGATAGGCATCCAACACTGATTTAAATTAATTAGACTAATTATGATTGAAGAGGGGGTTTATGATGAATGTTGGCAGAGTGTCTGTCTCAGATATTTTTCTAATGACTTTTCCTCCTACTTTGTAATTGCTGTTTGTATATCTGCTATTTTTATATGCTTTCCTTTTTAAAAAAAATCAGAACTGTTAGAGATGAAAGCAGCATTACAAGCATCTTCCAGCATAAGGGCCCTTTTCCTCCAAAAGGGTAGGACACGTCACTCAGACGAACCCCCATATCAAGCATCAGGTGTGATGCAAACACACACACTCCACTGCACACCGTGTAAGTGCTAGATTGTATGTGTGTATTCATGCATGTATAACAGAAAGAGGGTGAGATTATGCCATTTAGGCAAGTGTGATTTTGGTGCATGTGTGTGTGTGTGTGTGTGTGTGTGTGTGTGTGTGTGTGTTTGTGTTTGTGTGTGTGTTTGTGTGTGAGTGTGTTTGTGTGTGTGTGTTTGTGTGTGTGTGTTTGTGTGTGTGTGTGGGCATGTGTTATGTTTTTGGAGTGAGGTGAAGGGAGGGAGAAGAGTCTTGCCAACAGCCTGATAATCAAGCATTGAAAATGAGAGAGTGAAATTCAATGCAAACTAATGTGTTCCACACAATTATTCGATTAATAATTCTTATTCTATTACGGTGCCATGGAGACTCAGACAAAGAAAGAGAGAAACGGTGAGTGAGAGATTTTCAGAAACAGCCAAGGAGACAATCGAGGAAGATGGGGTGGGGGGGCAGAGTGAGAGTACATCAGGCTAAGAGATCTGCAGTGGCTGTATATTTCCCAATGCCTAGTTAAGGCTGCAAGGCAGGGGTCAGGAAACTTAATTATAGCTTAAGTGGATAGAAACTGCAGAATGATAAAGAGAAACATGCAGATTGATTGGAATGGCAAGGACAGGTTTAATACTATCTTCTCCCGTCCGTTTCCCTCCCACAATACAAGCCAGACCTGCAATCACACAAGGAAACAACCCATATACCCTGCCTGACAATAACGCTAATCCATATCAAAATTATATGCTCCATAAATGCAAGACATTTTGCATTTACTATTACTTTCCAATTTTGTGGGTTCATAAAATACATATCCCATGTGACTGTGATATCAGAGCAGCTTTTTTCCATGCCACATGTCACAGCTGTAGATAAGAATTCACCTGTAGTCCAGTAGATCGAAAGCTGGAGTTATTAAACCATTACTACTCTGATGGACAGGCTGAACATATAATACTTTTTAAAAATTCTTTTCGATTTTGTTGGCCTAATATAATGTCATTACTTCTCTTCATTTTTCTTTTATGTTCTCAAAGTCCAGACTTTTGGGAAACAACACATATGTCTTATAATTTTTTTTTTTTTTCTTGATTCGGAGTTGAAATCATTGGGACTGAATGGACGGCCCAGCACAAAACGACGACCGTGGAGCTCTGCAATCTATTTGTAGAGTGTAAGATTAGCATATCTGCTGCTCATGAAGCAAGGCTTTAATTTCCTCCTGCTGGAGATAAACATCACCTTATTGGAGCAGATGGGCGGAGGTAGGATGGGGTCATTGACGAAGAAGCAGTACAATGGCGTTGGGCCGGGCAATGAATGTTCAGAAGTAATAAAATTGCAAAATTTCCATTTGATGGCTGATTCTATATTTATTTATTAAGCCAAATTAAGGGAAAAATGTAATATGAGGACTTGACGCAAAATGAAGGAGGTGATGATCAATCTCTAAAACATGTCACATTTCAAAAATGAGGTATTTCCACATAAAAGACAAATGATGCATTCTTCATTTCACTTAATCATCATGCCTTCAACAAGTTGAGCAACATCCTCTGTGGGGATTTTTTTTTTCAATATGTGGTACAGTTTCATTTATGAAATATTCATAGATATGTGCTCAGATCCTGACCATGTTTAACATAATTAATGCTCTCTAGTTCTGCTTCTTGCCATTGTTTACACATCGTACCGGTCACCATGTATGAATCAGAATGTCAACTCAGCATCTTTCTAAAAAGAATCAAAATTATTAATTGCATCAGATAGAGTGAATCCCGCCCCCCGATCCGGAATTTAATTAAAAAAGAGAAGCTAAATTGGATGGAATGAACTCCTCTTGATTTTCTTTTTAACTTACAGGATGTGCATTGTGGGAGGGCACACACCGTTGTACACCATTTGTATAAGAAGGGGAGACTGGGATTGCTAGAACAGTTTCTGAATAATGAGCGGCTCATGAGGGACTTATGTAAACCTCTTGTTATTTGGTTGTTGGAACCTTGTAATTAAAGCACTTCTACAGGGGATGGTTCCGCTTTCTGCCTCGAGGAGAGTGGGGCAGAGCTTGAGGTTACAGGGGGTTAGAGGATGTAGATGAGATGGAAAGAACACTCCGGGCTTTCATTAGCAGGAATTATCTGGTATTTAATTTATTTATTTATCTCTTTAGCAAAGACACCTATGCAAATTAGAATCCCAAGTCAGTGATCCTGCTAATGACTGCTAAGAATAATCGCTGGAAAGTAGATACGCAGAGAAGTTCATCTAATTGTGAAAGACACCACACAATTGACAATGCAAGGAGGAGACAGGAAAAGGCTAGAAATCTTCATTACAGGGATATTAATTTAATCAGAATTCAGTAATACCTCCTCTTCTCCTCCCTGGGTAGTGTGCCGTTTCTCTGCTACTTTAGCTTGAGGAGAAGATGAAGGGAGCCCTCGGCCCCTTAGAAGATGAGGGTTAAAGAACAGAGAGATTAAGGAAGTGAGACAGTGAGTGAAAAGAGAGCTGGAGATTATGTCATATGCAATTGATGTGCTCTCTTAATGTATATTTAAACATGCGCCACTGGGGCCTGCTTTTATAAAGTCCATTCCGCCAGGAGAAGGGGTTAAAGAATTAACCCAGAAATACTTTGCAACATACGCGCGGATCACATACTGAGAGTAGATATCAGGGTATGTCACTTTGATATGTACACGGCAAGTGGAGAGATCGCCTTTGTCAAAGAAGTCCAATTCCGCTTGGCTTCCCGTACACTGCCATGCGTTGCACTGATCTCCATATCAAAAAAGAGATCCTTTATCAAATGATCATAGGGACAAAATGTGTCTGTACTCTTTGTCCTCAGCTCCAGCAAAAGTGTTCCCGCCATCTGGTCCAGCTGGAATTATGAGGGGAAAAAAAAGATTTATTAAATTGGCTAAGTCTCCTCTAAACCACTGTGTGAATCGTCTCACAAATTGCTGCTTGTCTCAACAAAATAGGAAAGGAGAGAATATGTGGAGGATCTATAGATCTTATCCTCAAGAATATTATGGGGTTAAGTGTATGTGTGTGTGTGTGTGTGTGTGTGTGTGTGTGTGTGTGTGTGTGTGTGTGTGTGTGTGTGTGTGTGTGTGTGTGTGCGCGCGCGCACGCGTCTGTTGGCGTGCGTGTGTCACACCCAATGTGCTGGGACTCGAGGAACAAGCGATTTAACTTGTAGATTCAAATGTAAACAGTTAATTACATGATTTAAAAAATTAAACCCGTAAAAAAAATTAAAATTAAAATTAAACCCCATAATTTCATGTTTTGATTTATTTTTCTCACTCTGACGTTCTGAATGCAGTATCTATCAGGGTTAAATATTTGTAAATCTGAAATGTCAATTGAAAACTGCTTAAGTATATTTCTTTTGTGCAGTGGACAGCATATTTATATCTGATGGGATAACCTTGAGTTGGAAAGGGTTGCTGACTAGTGGTCGAGATATTATTTTAGGTGCTGTATTAATGTATGGTTTTATGGTTTTACACAGAGCTATGTTTGCGTGTGTGTGTCTGTGTGTGTGTTTGTGTCTGCACTCTGCTGTGTTTGTCAGGGTTCTAAGCTATGTGTTTGTAACAACGAGGCTGCAGTCTCGTCTAGGAGCAGAGCAGAGACAAGAACTGCCGGTAGTTACGATTGGTGTTGCTTTATTCTCACTGAACCTATTCAACAGGCTTTCAATTTGAAGTAAAGCCAGGCCCTCAAGTGTGTGTGGGACACATTTCGCTTTACATGTGGATGTGTGTTTGTTGGAAAACCAGCATCAGATGTAGTTAATGACTCTCTTGGACAGTCTAAAGCTGGTGCACTTTTGAATGCGACACTTTCATTTAAGTAGGTTGTCTTGATGTGTGTGTGTGTGTGTGTGTGTGTGTGTGTGTGTGAGAGAGAGAGAGAGCCTGTTTGTATGGTTCTGTGTAGGGGTTTGGGTTTTTTCCTTCTCACTTTCTCAAAAAACATTCTCCCAGAATTATCTCTTTTTCTTGTCTCACTACCCACTCAGCCCCTCACTCACACACACACACACACACACACACACACACACACACTGTTGACAGGGTAAATTGTTTGAAAAGCTTTTAAGGCAATTAGTGAATTGAGCTAGAGCATTTCTTCCCATTCGCTGTGTTCATTAGCAGCTTCTGTAGTCTCTGATATTACAATCACTCCAGAATGGCATTAACACCACTCACTCCTTAAGTGTGTGTACGCATGTGCAGATGTGTTTTTGCATATACAAGTGTATTTTACACAGGTGCAATTTCAAAGCCCACACACACACACACACACGCACACGCAGACAAATATGTATGTGATTTATGTTTTTGTAAACCTTATACTTAAGGTGTTTGTGTTCTTGTTATTATACATACATATGCAATTGTACAGACACAAAATAATGTTTTTTTTGTCTTTTCTTTGAACAGGTCTGTCAAGAAAAAGCAGCAATGTATGCCTTTTGCATTATGAGGTTCAGACCCATGCTGACTCATTATTGTGACACTTTTTTAAATTTATTTTTTACAGACATATCTTCATCTCTTGTATTATAAGCACCATATGAGCACCATACAGTTACACACCCTAGTGTAAAATGGTGTTGCAAATACCTTTTTCATGCAAAATTTCAATTTGATAAGTACTTCTGTCATACATTTTTTTACTCATCATGAGCATTGATATCATCAATGTATAATGTATACTGATATGCACTATCATAGTGCTCTTTCATGATTCCTTCAGCCTGCTTAAATATGGTCTTTTACCAAATTGAAATGGTTCCTCAAGCAAATTATCTTATAATCATAGAAGATCATGAGTATACAGTGGCTGCACAGCTTTAAACATTTGAAATCAGGTCATCTCAAACATTCATGTCCACATTACATTGGGTATAAGTTGAATTTGTCTTTGACAGAGCACATTTTATGAAGAAACCGAAACAAATATAATGGACATTTCTTTTTACGATTTTTGTCAATTGCATTTAAATCTATCTGTGTCGCTTTATGTGTCTGTGTGTGCACGTACAGGCTTTTGTTCATGCATGTGCTTGTGTGCATACATGTGCTTGTTGTTGTGACTGGGTGAGTTAATTATATGGAACACAAGAGCGTCACTTTGAAGAGTAGAGAAGCAAGACCCCTACATTATTGATGTGTGACACACATTACAGTAGTAGTCACTAACACAAACACACAGACATACATGTATGTACACATACACTATTGCAATTTTCAATATGTGTGCACATTTAAAGCCAAACACATAAATACTGTATATAACTGGGAGGAAAGCTTTGTTCTACCCCCGAGTATTTAGCAGGAGTTGCTGACATACTTACATTACCTGCTATATATTAGCATTCTAACTTCTCTCGCTCTGGTCCATATGGGACTGTCACCGGCCCTGTTCACTACATTATTTAGCAAAGGGAGTATCTGATCCTGGAGTTAAAGCTGTTCAAAGTCCATCATTAATGCTGAAATTGGGCTGGAACCAAAGCATAATTTCATTACTGTATCATTCATACACAAACATGCAAGCACAAAATATGCCCCTATTATGATCTTCAGTGGAGGAGTCACTTAATTAATCATGTTTTCTCAGTCTAACTGTACTGATTTAGTTACAGCAACAACAACAAAAAAAAAGAAAACATCTCCAGTGATTTCCAACATATTCTAACCAGGACTTTAGTTATTTGTGCTGTAGACAGTCACATTTACTATTTCTTTCTGCAGATTAAAAACTTATTTGGATTTTCAAGTTGAGATGGATCTTATAAGTTTCTGATTTAAAGTTAAACAGGTCAAAGTTTGGTGAAGGCTTGTAGAAAGAAAAACAATTGATAGAGATATTTTATAAAAAATCAAACCAACGAAAATGAAAAAAGTATAATGATTATAAAAATAAATTATTAACAATATTGTGACAACAAAAAAAAATCACAATGACAAGTTATTGTTGGAGTATAAAAATTGTATCAGGGCAACATGGAGAATAATAAATGAAGCAATGGAAAATAAATAGATAAAACATCTCCCAACATGTATCAAAAATAAAAATGAGACAATTGAAATAAACAGGAACTTGTCAATGAATTCAATATTTTTTTTTCAGTGTAGGTGGTAACCTTGCAGAACAATTACCAACTGTTGCTTACGCTATAATTGACACATTCTTTAACAGCAACACAATGCTTTTAAATGGTGTAAGTCAAAGTGATGTGTTAGAAGTCATACAATAGTTCAATAATAAGAAATCTACAGATTGCCACGGCTTCGATATGGCCATCTTTAAAGAGGTCAGCCACTGCATATTAGCACCTTTTACTTATATATGTAATTTATCTTTCTCAGCTGGTATTGTTCCAGACCAAATGAAAATATCAAAAGTCATTCCAATTTACAAAGGTGGCAATAAACAAGAAGTATCCAACTATAGACCAATCTCTCTGCTACCGCAATTTTAAAAATTCTGAAAAAAATTATTGCAATTAGACTTGACACATATATCAATAAGTTTGATTTATTAAATGCTCATCAGTATGGATTTAGGAGCATTTATTCAACTACATCAGCTGTAGTGGAATTTGTTGAACACGTTGCAACAGCAGCAGATCAAAAATTAAATACGGTATGTGTGTTCATTGATCTGAGTAAGGCGTTTGATACAATTGATCATGCTCTTCTGTTAAAAAAATGGCCTTTGGGGTATAGCTAACCAATGGTTGCAAAGTTATTTATCTGACAGACTTCAATATGTAACAATCAACAACACAGATTCACAGTTTAAAAAAGGAATATGCAGAGTTCCTAAAGGCTTGGTCCTTGGGCCCAAATTATTTATTCTATACATAAATGACTTTCTGTATCATCGCTGCTCAAATTTATTATGTTTGCAGATTATACAAATCTTTTTTTTGCTCTGGAAAAGATATTTTAGACTTAGTGGCGGTTGTGGAAAATGAATTTTCTTAAATTAAAACGTGGTTTGACCATAACAAGTTATCCCTAAATGAAAATAAAATTAAATTTATGAAATTTTCAGACCACAGAAATATTTGAGGTAAAATTACATTTAAATGGTAAAGAAATTCAAGCATTTCTGGAGCAAAATTTCTTAGTGTAATCACTGACAGTAAACTGTCTTGGAAACCATGTATTGAATTTGTAAAACATCAAGCTTCCAAATCCATTGGGATACTGTATAAAACAAGATGTAATCAACAAAAAAGGGTTGTTCTTGCTATATGCCTCTTTAGTAATGCCATATTTTCCGTACTGTGCAAAGATATGGGGGTACGCAGGAAAAGTCTGCATTGAGTCTCTGTTTAAGCCACAAAAAAGGCTATTAGAGTAGCTAATAAGTAGGATTCTGTCAACCAACTAATGGTCTGTTTATGCAGACAAAATCTCTTAAATTGAAGGATGTTGTACATATTAAATGCATAATTGCAAATTATAATCTACAGGGTTTATTTAATTTTGAACACTCTAAAATAAGAAACAAATGTAAACAAAGATGTGTCTCAGTCATCGTTGTGAAATTTTGGAATGAACCTAGTGATGAACTGAAATCAAATACTTCTTTATCATTGTTTTAAAGAAAGAAGAATTTTTTAAAAGAAAATATCAAAATTACATGTTGTGGCGGACACCAAAGGGTGTGGCCTCTCACCCTGGGACTGACGACTTAGGGGGCGGGGTTACAGGGGTGGAGAAAAACTGACATTCCCGAATGTTCAGGAGAAGTGAATTATTGTGTTGATGTATCCATATATTAGAGTTTGAACACCTCCACAACTCCGTCGTCATATTTCCTCGTCGGGGCGCCACAATGTAAAACTTTAATGTTCTTTTGTTTGTAAAAGCAGTTGTGTTTTACTGGCTTGAAATTGCCAGTTTCTCTCAACTAATTGCTGGTTCAGTATTGTGTTTGTATTAGGATAGCCATATATAAGCTATGCTTCTGCCTATTGCTTTTTTGGTTAAATTAATTTTGTTTTGTGGAATCATGTACAAAATTGAAGAATTTTGACCAAATAAAACCAAACTCACACATCACTCATTTTGTTAGAAGTAATAAGGAATGACACCATCCTTTTCAAGCATGTGTTTATGTGTATTTCATTTCAAAGATGTTTTGCATGTATTAAGATAAAAAAAAACAAGTTGGGAAGCAAAACATACCTTGAAAATAATTTCTCTTAACTGAGATGAGTGGATTCCTATTCCTATCTTATTTTTGAATTGTGTTTTGTGGGAACATATTTTTATTTAGTAGCATATGAATAGAGAGACTTTGATTTGCAGTCTAAAGTTTAGGGAAATTTTGGATGCGAAAGTTCAAGTTCCTTCCTTTATTTCTCACAGCTTCAAGTCAATTTATTGTTCTGCCTTTCTTTCTGGGATAAGTGAAGCCCAGCTCTCATCTGCATACCTCATTTTTTTCCCCCCAATTTGTTCTGAAAGCTTTTCTCGCCACTGTAAATTCACATTTCCCGTCTCTTTCCAAGATGCACTTATCAATATTTCCATATTAACTGCAGATCAAATGACTGTATTTCAGGGGAAGTAGTCAGTCATCGTATAAAGCAAACTGCTGGTAGTTGAGCTCTGCCAAGCATTTTAGCTTAATTCATCTTGCTATTCATTTTTTTTAAAGTTTCAGCATCCTATCATCTCCCTTGTTTTTAGAGATACATCCCATTGTCCTACTGTTAAGCACCAGCCGCCAAATGGATAAATGAAGCTTTACAATCATACAGCTTCCTCAGTAGTGACTTTTGAGGGCTTACCAGCTCCACCAGTTTATGTCGCAGCTATTAGTTTTTATTGCCTTTCAAGAGAATCATGTTGCAAGATATCATTCCCTGAGTTTAATAAAACATTAAGCTTTTTATAAATTATAATGCTGATGCATCATTCGTAACCAATGTCAAGATATAAACACATTACAAGAAATTAAGCATTTAAAACATGCAGGTTAAATACACAAAACACTATCAAAAAACTCCATCAACATTCATGCGATATTCCGATGTTTACCTCCTTGAGCTGCCACCTTATCGCGGCGGATGGGTTAGCGCTTGCCAATGATCCTGGGGGCGATGTTGTCAGGGGCCTTATGCCCTTATGCCCTTGGAAGTGTCACCCAAGGCAAACGAGTCCTAGGTGAGGGACCAGACAAAGCGCGGCTAAGTAGACCCTCATGAAGGACAACAAATTTGGACCAAGTTTTCCCTGCCCAGACATGGGTCACTGCGCCACCCCCCCTTCCTCCCGGAGCCAGGTCCAGGGGCGGGGCTCGATGGCAAGCCCCTGCTGGCCGGGCCTGCACCCATGGGGCTCGGCTGGGCACAGCCCGAAGGGATGACATGGGTTCCCTCTTCCCCTGGGCTCATCATCCACAGGAAAGGCCAAGGGGTTCAGGTGTAGTGTGAGCCGGGTGGTGGGCGGAGCGGGGGACGATCTGACCCTCAGCTGCAGAAGCAGGCTCTAGGGACATGGAATGTCACCTCTCTGGTGGGGAAGGAGCCTGAGCTGGTGCGTGAGACTGAGAGATTCTGACTAGATATAGTTGGACTCTCCTCGACGCACACTGTGGGGTCTGGAACCAGTGGGACTGGACTCTTCTTTTACTCTGGAGTTGCCCCTGGTAGGAGGCGGCCGGCAGGGCTAGGCGTATTGATTGCCCCTCGACTCAGCGCCTGCACATTGGGGTTCAACCTGGTGGACGACAGGGTAGCCTCCCTCAGCCTTCAGGTGGGAGGATGGGTTCTGACTGTTGTTTGTGGCTATGCACCCAACAGCAGTTCAGTTTACCCACCCTTCTTGGAGTTTACCCACCCTTCTCCCTCGTTCTACTGAGAGACTTCAACGCTTACGTGGGCAACGACAGTACGATTTGGTAGGGTGTGATTGGGAGGAACAGCCCCCCTGATCTGAACCCGAGTGGTGTTTTATTGGATTTCTGTGCTCATTATGGATTGTCCATTACAAACACCATGTTCAGGCATAAATGTGTCCATATGTGCACTTGGTACCAACGCACATCAAGCCACAGTTCTTTGATCGACCTTGTGGTTATGTCGTTGGACTTGCGGCCGTACGTTCTGGACACTCGGGTGAAGAGAGGTGCTCAGCTGTCAACTGATCATCAGCTGGTGGTGGGCTGGCTCTGATTGTGAGGGAGGATGCCAGTCAGACCTGGCAGACCCCAATGTAACATGAGGGGCTGCTGGGAATGTCAGGGAGAGTCCGCTGTCAGAAGGAGTCTCAACCCCAATGTCCGGCAGAGCTACAACCACGTCCCAAGGGAAACGAGGGACATTGAGTCCGAATGGGTCATGTTCCGTGCTTCCATTGTCGAAGTGGAAGACTGCGGTTGTAAGGCGGTTGGCGCCTGTCGGGGCAGCAACCCTCGAACCCACTGGTCTAGCTGGGCCCCCAGGGATGGATGAGGTCTGCCCTGGTTTCCTCAAGGCTCTAGATTCTGTAGGGCTGTCCTGGCTGGCACTGTGCTGAACACAGAGGGGCGTGGCCTCTCACCCCATGGGACTAGGTGCTGGGGGCGTGGCTTAGGCCTGTGCCTATATATGTGCGCCCAGGAAGTGTTCCGGGGTTGGTTAGTGGTATGGTGGTGCTCGTTAATAGACGCAACCTTTGTATTCAAGACTCCAAGGCTTCGTCATTGTTTATTCCTTGCCGAGCACAATATTTGGTGACCCTGACGTGATGAGGCCTCGGAGATATCTTCAGTTGGTACGCTTCTCGCTCGGCCCCCGGAACCAAGCAAACACATGCAAGTACCTGTGGGACGTCATTGTCAGATATCGGTGCTTGCCCTGCCGGCACTACAATGGGGCGCGAACCGATGCAGGCAGACCAAGCAAGTTGGCTGGATGCCAGATTGTAGTACCAAATCCAAGGAGGTGTGTGATTCCACCTCAGCCACATCCCCGCAACACGCTCGGCCATCCACGCCCGCCGTGACCGTCCGGCTTCCAGACTTCTGGCAGAGCAACCCCGATGCCTGGTTTCAGCATGCAGAGGCTCTGTTCCACCTACGGGGAATTGTTGCAGATGACGCAAGGTACTTTTTGGTGGTCACGGTGCTGGACCGGCACTCGATACTGCGAGCCATGGAGCTGTTGTGCAACCCGCTGACAGGTGGATATGACGTGCTCAAAAGTCTACTGATCCGGAGGTACAGCCTTTCTGCTGCAGAGCGGAAGGAAAAAGGCTGTTTCCGCTTTCCAGTTTAGGCGACGGGTCGGCTGTGGACCTGATGGAGAGCATGCTGGCGCTGTTGGGAGCCCATGACGGTGGCTTCCTATTTTTGCACATTTTTCTGCGTCAACTCCTGTCTGCAGCAAGTGCAATCCTGGCGGGCTCCCACTGTCTGGCCACTGGTGACTATAGGGGTTTGGCGGATGAAGCCGACCGCGTCCTGAGGGCAACCGAGCAGTTCACAGTCCGGAGAGTGGTGCCCCAACGAATGGCGCCAGGGGTTGGGGAGAGATCCAATAAGGCGGCCGTCCCGGAGAGGCAAAGGACTGACCTCTGCTTCTTCCACGGCAGATCTGGCAGCGAGGCATTGCGTGGAGCCATGCTCATACAGGATGCCTGCAGAATGGCTGAGCCGGAGCTCAGTCGCAGCAGTGGGCGCCGGCAGACACACCCAGCGATCGCCAAGGACGAGTTTGCCTCCATGGAACGCCTGGGGATAGTGTGGTGGTCCAACAGCCCATGGGCCTTCCCGCTCCACATGGTTCCCAAGGCCGACGGGTTGTGGTGCCCCTGCGGCGACTTTCATCGATTGAATAACGTCACCGCAAACGACCGTTATCCCATCCCCCATATTCAAGATTTCTCAGTGCGGCTAGCAGGAGACACTTTTTTTTCAAGGATGGACCTGGTGCGTGGTTATCACCAGGTGCCGGTGCGCGTGGAGGACGTGCCCAATACCACAGTTGTCACCCCGTTTGGGCTTTTGAAGGGACCTTGAAGGGTGCCGTTCAGACCTTTCAAAGGCTTACGGACTCGGTGATGCGTGACCTCTCCTTTGTGTTTGTGTACCTGGACAATATCCTGGTGGCCAGCCCGTCAGCTGACGAATACCTGGAGCACCTGACACAGGTTTTCCGTCGTCTGCCTGGCCATGGCCTTTTCGTCAACCCAGCTAAATGTCAGTTTGGACGATTTGTGATTGATTTCCTGGGCCATCGCATTTCTCCACAAGGTGCAATTCCGTTGCCAGCAAAGGTGAAAGCAGTGACTGCCTTCGGTCAGGGCATTGTAGGAGTTCTTGGGCATGGTCAATTTCTACAACCGTTTCCTACCTTACGCTGCCCACCTCCTTCAGCCGTTTTATAGAGCTCTGCCGTCCAAGCGGGGAAGCAACATGGTTGACTTGACCCTGGAGTGGGTTCAGGCTTTTGACGGAGCTAAGCGCGCCCTGGCTGACGCAGCCCCTCTGGCCCATCCGGCTCCTGAGGCACCCATAGCATTGACGACTGACGCGTCTGATGTTGCTGTGAGGGCTGTGGTAGAACAGCGAGTGGCGAATGCATGGCAACCCCTTGCATTCTTCAGCTGCAAGCTGCAGGACAATGAGCAGAAATATAGCGTGTTTGATAGGGAGCTGTTTGCACTGTATTTGGCGCCGCGTCATTTCTGCTTTCTCCTGGAAGGCTGCACGTTCGTCGCGTATGTGGACCATAACCCTTTGACATTCACCATGTCTAAAGTGGGCTGTGCCGTGGTCCGTTTGCCAGACGCGACACCTTGCGGCCACTTCAGAATTTACAACTGACATTCGGCACATGTCAGGGAAAGCCAACCCGCTGGCAGATTGCCTGTCACGTGTCCCAGTGTGCCTGGTGCATGTTGGGATGGATTTCTCGTCCATGGCCGCTGACCAGTCCAGTGACCCAGATGTTCTCGCCCTGAAGTTAGCGCACACGGGACGCGCTAGAGGAGGTAGTGGTACAGGAAGGCGGCCCAGCTCTCCTGTGTAACATCTCTACTGGATGGCCCTGCCCGGTGGTTCCGGTGGCCTGGCGTCGGCGAGTGTTCAACTCGGTACATTCCCTCTCACATCCGGGCGTCCAAGCTTCGGTGAAACTGGTTGGGGCTAAGTTCGTCTGGCCAGGCATGCGGAAGGACGTCATGGAATGGGCAGCTGCGTGTGTGCCGTGCGAGGGTGCTAAGGTTCACCGGCATGTTAGGGCTGCCCTCGAGCCATTTCCGATTCCGGCCAGGCGGTGTGATCATGTGCATGTTGACCTGGTAGGCCCTCTGCCACCTTCGCCAGGGTTCACGCATCTGCTCACCATGGTTGACCGGACCAGGTGGTCGGAGGTCGTGCCATTATCCTCCATGGTGACCTCAGACGTGTCAAGGACATTACTCTCTGCCTGGGTTGCCCATTTTGGCACTCCGTCCGACATCACTTCAGACAGGGGTCCGCAGTTTGTGTCGGCACTTTGGTCGGCACTGGCTGGATCATTGGTAGCTACGGTACACCGTACAACGGAGTACCACCCTCAGGCCAATTGACTGTGTAAACGGTTCCCCGTTCACCGTTCCCTCAAGGAAGCAGTCCGAGCAGCACTCTCGGACGGCAACTGGGTGGACCGTCTACCATGGGTTATGCTGGGGCTGTGTTCAGCCCCGAAGGACGACCTCGGGGCATCACCCATTGAGCTGGTTCTGGGCCAGCCGTTGAGGGTCCCGGGAGAGTTCCTGCCAGAAAAGTCCGCTCCCCCTCCCCACCCAGCCGCGTTTCCTGTCGGGCCCCCCGGGCCTCGGTTTCCAGGTCCAGCTCACCACTGTTTCTCCCGATCTTTTGTACCGGCAGAGCTCATGTCAGCCCATTTCATATTCATGCGACGCGGTGTTCACCAATCGCCTCTTCAACCCCCGTATGATGAGCTGTTCTTGGTTCTCGAGGCAGGCACTAAGAGTTTTGTGCTGGACATGGGTCTACGTAGAGAGCGAGTGCTGAAGCCAGTTTACAGGGTGCAGGTGAAGTTCTTCTCCCGGCCCAAGTTCTCCACCGGGTTCGCCCTCCACCCAGAACCCCAGCAGCACCTTCATAGGCCCAGCGTTCGGGCCCCCCCTCTGTTCCAACCAAGGAACACATCAGCTGTTATGGCAGGCTGGTCAGGCCTCCCGTGAGGCACTAGTGGGGTTTTCAGTGTCCCTTCTGGGTGTTGGGGGGGCACTGTGTAGTGGACACAGAGGGGTGTGGCCTCTTACCCCACGGGACTAGGTGCTGGGGGCGTGGCTTAGGCCTGTGCCTATATATGTGCGCCCCGGAAGTGTTCCGGGGTTGGTTAGTAGTTTGGTGGTGCTCGTTAATAAACGCAATCTTTGCATTCAAGAATCCGAGGCTTCATCATCGTTTATTCTTTGCCAAGTGCCACAACACGCCTCTGCAGCATTGCGTGGACGTCGGGGACAGTGCCGCTGGACTGGCAGACCGGAGTAGTGTTACCCCATTGAAAAAGGGGGATCGGAGGGTGTACTCCAAATACAGGGGGATCACACTCCTCAGCCACCTGGTAAGGTCCATTCAGCGGTGCCATTGAGAAGGGTCTGCCGGGCCATTGAACCTCGGATCCAGGAGGAGCAGTGTGGTCTTCGTCCTGTTCGTGGAACAGTGAACCAGCTCTATACCCTCAGCAGGGCCCTCAAGGAGGAATGGGAGTTTTCCCAACCAGTCTACGTGTGTTTTGTGGATGTGGAGAAGGCATTCGACCATGTCCTGCGGGTAATCCTGTGGGGGGTGCTCCAGGAATATGGGTTACCGAACCCCATTATATGGGCTGTTTGGTCCCTGTATAACCGGTGCTGGAGCTTGGTCTGCATTGCCTGTTATAAGTTGGACATGTTTCCGGTGAGAGCTGGACTCCGCCAGGGCTGCCCTTTGTCACAGATTCTGTTCATAACTTATATGGACAGTATATCTAGGCACAGACTGGGTGTCGAGGGGATCTGGTTTGATGGCCATAGGATCGTGTCTCTGCTTTTTGCAGATGATGTGGTTCTGCTGGCGTTATCAGGCCATGACCTCCAGCTCTCACTGGAGCGGTTCTCAGCCGAATGTGAAGCGGCCGGGATGAGGATCAGCACCTCCAAATCCGAGACCATGGTGCTCAACTGGAAACGGGTGATATGCCCCCGGCGGGTCGGGTAAGAGGTCCTGCCCCAGGAGTTCAAGTATCTTGGGGTCATATTCACGTGTGAGGGAAGGATGGGGCAGGAGATTGACAAGCAGATCGGTGCAGCGTCTGGAGGGATGTGGACTCTGTCGGTATGTTGAGGTGAAGAGGGAGCTGAGCCAGAAGATAACGCTCTCAATTTACCAGTCAATCTACATTCCTACACTCACCTATGGTCATGAGCTGTGGGTACTGACAGAAAGAATGAGATCACGGATACAAGCGGACAAAATTATTTTGCCCTGCAGGGTGGCCGTACTCTACCTTACCTATCTCTCTATCTCTATTTAGATATGGTGAGAAGTTTGGCCATCCGGGATTAGCTCAGAGTAGAGTTGCTGCTCCTCCGCATAGTGAGGAGCCAGGTGAGGTGGCTCGGGCATCTGGTCAGGATGCCTCCTGGACGCCTCCCGGGGGAGGTATTACGGAGATGTCCATCTGGGAGGAGGCCATGGGGACGATGCAGGACACGCTGGAGAGACTATGTCTCCAGGCTTGCCTGGGAGCACCTTGGGCTCCCCCCAGAAGAGCTGGACCATGTGGCTGGGGTGAGGGAAGTCTGGGCCTCCCTGCTCTGGCTGCTGTCCCCGCGATCGAACTTAGGATAAGTGGTGGGAGATGGATGGATGGATGGATGGAACGTTCATGTGATATTCACGAATGGACAAGAGTGATAAAAAAAATTACAAAATGACACCGCGATAACGCATATCCTGAATGGGTATGAGACTTATATGACCATTAGAATATTTGTTGTTCAAGTCAGCTCATATAAACAGGCCACATTGACAATATTGAGTAAGATGCAAATTGAGGGCTCCTTTCAATCACTGAAAGGGAATTTCTAAAAATGCTGAAGCAGAGACTTTTTTTTTTTTATTTAGGAGTGGGTCTATCCATTTTTTTTTTTTTTTGCGGGTATATCAAGGAGGCTATTATTTGCAGATACCGTTCAGACTGTGTAAGCACGTTCTCAAACTCACCCATCGTGTCACAGCAAGACCTGTGTGGAGGCATGAAATTACCAAACAGGCAAAAGCAGAATATGATCACATTCAGCTCTCCCCTGTTGTTGATAGGTATTTGTCGGCATATGGACCAGGGCTGCACCGGTACAAAAATAGAGTCCACACTACAACATAGTTGCTCGTTCGTCATAATGATTCATCATGGAGATTTTGTACACTCATTCGAGACCTAGAAGTGCTCCAACTGCCATTTTGTGAAATAAATCTTTAAAAAGTGGGATTTTTCTTAAGGAGCATAGAAGCCCAGACCCAACTGTTTTAGCTGCAAATTTCGTTTTTTTTATATTTTATTTTTCTTTAAAACCTGATAATATTTGATAATGTGCTATTATGTGGTATATCATATCAAGGAAAATTGTAATGCTGAATTAAAGTAACTAATCTTCCACAACTTTGAAAACATTACATTATGAACAGGAACGCATTTCAGTATTTATGGGAGAGTAATTAATTCTGATTAAATTAATACTTACTTATTGTCTTATTGGTCCGAGACTGACGTGGCTTTTCAAGTCAATAGCTGCTCGCCCAATCAGTGCAGTCTGGGGAGACATAGGTTTTTTATAGTCATATGATGGTTTCATCGGGGTCAAGAGTCAAGCACGTATACTCTAGGCTCTAGCTGCAGATCAATACTGTATAGAACAGCCCAAGGAGAACAAATATTGATTAATGAATATGTATAAATCTCATGTCACACTTCATCTCTCTCTCTCTCCATCTCCCTCTCAAACACATGCATGAACATGAAAAAAAAAATTGTCACATATTTTATGTCTAAGTGCCTTCAGACACACAAGGAAATGCAGTAACACACAAACACACACACACACATAATACAACTTACAAACTGTAGTGTTACAGAGATGCATGTGTGTATTCTGTGTGTGTCTTTTGTGGTAACAGACCACTTCCCAATTCATGTAGTTAGACTCCAGGGATCATACTGATGCCATTGACCTTCTTCCTCCATTAGCCAGAGCTCCCATCACATTAACCCTTGCTTTATTCAGCAAAAATCTGTGACTTTAAAAATATTTTGAAGCGAAAGACACACATTTCAAATCCAACATTTATCAATCCCTGTAGGGAATTAGTTTTGTTAATCAGTACATTTTCAGTGGAAGGCACTGTCATCTATTGCATGATTCAATGTCTTGTTCAGAGGACATTTCTCTAAAAGGACGGTACAAGACTGTGATCGAACCGCCAATGCAGTGATTAGAGGACACCATGCTCTAATTCCTGAACTGCAGTGGCCCTTGACAAATCAACTAACTCTGATAATAAGTCCCTGCATCTGTGATGTAATGCCATCATGAACCATCCATCCACCCGAACTCAGGATGATTCAATGTGCTTTGTGATGCATCATTATGGGTAATACAGTTAATAGCGATACCCCTACACAATTACCGCAAACAAATGATGCCAAGGACCTCTCCATCTTTTAGAGTTACATCACATTTGTTCACTCTGACAATGTTTCCATGAGTGCAAAGGGGAGACTGGGTCATATTATTTTGACATCAATTTTACTGCCAGCTGTGGAAAGTGGACAATGATGATAAAGGTATATGAACCCTTCTGATGCCGTGCTGATTCAGTAGAAGACATTTAATGTGACAATCGATTGAATGCAGGACATAAATTTATGTCAACAGGTGTCAAAAGTATAGCAAATAAACTAAAACCAAGCGGATATTTCTTATACAAGCTGACCAGGAGAAGAGCAGGAGATCAAAAAAAGTCACAGAGGCTGATCCTTTAATACTTTTCTCTCAAGTGCAGCCTTTGCTCCTAGCAAGGACAAAACCAATCTCCTCCTCTATACCTTTCCTCTCTTTATCAGCTTGATGACATCACACAGTGTTTGTGTGTGTGCTTATGCGACTGTATAGCTCTTATTGAAAAAGGACTTCTGAGGATCCTGTGGTGCATCTGAAGCTGCTGACCTCTGCACAGCACTGCTCAGTAGATCTCTCTTACCCTCCCTTTCTCTATCCTTCTCTTTCTCCCCCCCTTGCTCTGATTCTCTCCTTTTACCCTTTTGTTTCAAAACAAGATTGAGCTGGGCATTGGGAAGGGAATTTACTGCCCCTCACTCCCTCTCTTTTGTCTTTTGCTCTTTTTATCGCCTGCCTATCTCTCACTCTCTTTTGCTGTCACCCATCTCACTAAAGCAGAATGACATGACCAGTCTGGGGTTGCTATGGTGACAGTCCCACCAGTATGGCAACAGTGGCAATGGTTCTGTTCGTTGGGTCCTTCTGTGTGCTTGAAAGTGTGTATTTTTGTGTGTCTGTTCTCAGTGGGGCAAGTTGCCAAGTGCAGTCGGGTGTGTAGTTTTATGTGTATGTATGAATGTTTATAGATGGTTTTCTGTATAGATGGTTTTCTGTGTGTATAATTGTGTATGTGTTAGTGTGGGCCGACGTGTTGTGTTGTGGCCTCCTGCAGATGTTCTCTGGCCTCAGCGCCTTCTACCAGCTGCTCAGCTCCCAGAACACACACATATACACACACATACAGACACATACACGCGCATGCACACACACTCCTCTTAATTAAGAGCCCTCTACCATGGTGGGCCACTCCACAGGAGCATGATGATGGCACAGAGACTCCTCACATAAACAGCTCAACTGTGTGTTTGTTAGCGTTTTTTCCGTGTGTGTGTGTGTGTGTGTGTGTGTGTGTGTGTGTGTGTGTGTGTGTGTGTGTGTGTGTGTGTGTGTTTCAGATGTTTGTGGGTAGCTGATCCATTGGTGCTGCCCTTGAAGCCCTGTGGTTTTGATAGTGGTAGTGCTGGTCGGTAAACAAACAGCTCATCATGCCTCTGTACACACACACACACACATGCACAATGACATGGACACACTCTTTCCCTGTATATAAGTCTGAAAAGGAGTACAAACAATTGGAAAAGATTTGAATTGAAACCAGGCCTGAGTGCGACAAGTTGAGACTGCCAAAGCAGAAGGAATTAGAGAGTAGGGAGGGAGGAGGGTGAAAATAACAGGAGGGAAAACTGGATATCATGCAAGCTAAAATTTTGTGAAGTATTACTGCATATGAGACTGCTGGAGATCCAAACGACAGGTGAAATATGAAGAAATGCCGGGCAAAAAGGTAGATTGATCCATAAGTAGGTCTTATTAAAGAAATACTAAATTTAGTGTTGTTGTAATTCTATCTAAATTCTTTTGATACAACATAGGATGTATGTGAAGGCCCATGTTCCACGAGTATTACTAATTCTGTTAGATGGGTAAATTCAAACCCATGGCATTTTAAATAATAACATAAAACAATATACTTTATCAGTCTATATGATGCATATAGATGATGTAGTAACTCACTGTTCTGGGGTAAGTGAACAAGTGTAAGGCCTCACATGTCAGCTAAACCAGATAATATAGCTTCAGGTAAAGTCTGGGTTTTGAAATTAGGGGCCCATTGTCTGTATTGTCTCAATCGGTGATGGGCTTTATACTTCTGTTACTGCATACCTTCATTTCTATGCCCAGATATTGTCTCAGACTTTGAATTCTTTATCTTCTTTTAACTTGGTTAAAGTGTAATTTGTTCTCTTTATCAAATTTTTCAAATGACGTGCAACAAATTTCAGGTGCGCCTCAACAGAAAAAACATGTAATGACTGTTGCTCAGGTTGCTCATTGCTGCAAAGCTTCTTGAGGTGAGCTGGGTTCAAGCATGATCCAAACTGAAAGTATAATTCTGCTTAAACACTCAATGAGGACCAACTGGGTCAGACCATCGAACCCCCCTCTTTATGACAGACTAAACAATCAAACCTTCAACTTTAGGATGCAGACTTTATTTTACAAGAATAAAAATCACAATGATTGTCATATTTTACATCAGAATAATTTTACCAGTCATTAACAGTATCATCACATCTTTAAAAGCCAGGATTGAGCATTTCCAGTGATAATAGTCATCACAAGTGAACAGCAAGGTGAAATCATATTCTTCAACGTTCTGTCCTCAGAAGCTTTTTTGTTGCACTCTGCTTTATGTTCATTCTGCGGTAGGCTGCAGAAGTCTAACTACTCTTTCCGTTCCTTTTTTCTCCCTCATCCTGTTTCCCCTCTCGTCTCTTTTTAATATTGTCTATTCCTCTAATTTCTCAGCTCTCGTTTATTCATTGTCTCTCCTTTTTGCTCTCCTCCTCCTCTCTGTCATCCCCTCTACTCTTCTTCCAAGCACACAGAGACAAGACAGAACGTCACTGATAGTTAATAATTCTCTAATTTCCACTCTCTACGGCATGTAGAAGGTGTCACAGATAACTTGATTTATCAGACAGCTATTAGAATGTAAGTCAGGGGTACTAATGCGATGGGCATTAACGTGCAAATTGTTTAAACAACGCTACACGACTAATAGATTTCAGAATGAATTTGTCAACACTGTTTTATGTGAACATTATTAATCAAATGAGGAAAAAGCAGCTGAGGAGACCAAGGGAGGAGGAGTTAGGAATTACTTTCAAGGAAAAAGAAGAAATACTGTATATACAACTGACTGTTTTGCAGCAACTATGGACTCAGATGGAAAAACTAAAATTATATATATATATATATATATATATATATGTATATATATATATATATATATATATATATATATATATATATATATATAAAACTAACACTCTAAATTAGTGTTAGTTTTATAGATATATACATACACACACACAAGAGATTTAGTGACCTGGTGCTACTAATAAGATTATAAGTGAATATGCCCATTTTCCCTGAGGATCCCGCCTTTAATGAAAAATAAAACCCATATCTGACAGACTGGATAATGCCTAGTGCACGTCACTGGAGCCAAGAGATAATAGAGGGAGTCAGTGTCTTATTATAGGGTTCATATTCTTTTGACACAATGCACACATCAAATGTAATCATTTGGGAACATAATAGAAAGAAATTGAATTAAAGTTATTCTTGTTTTTTTAAGTAATCATCTTTAAATGACTATTTTTCTTGTCAAGAAATCAAAAAAGGGGTTAAAACAGAATTTAATCTGACAAGTTTTACTTGCTGCCAAACCTGATGTCCCAATGTCATAAAGCTTTGCTGTTGCTTAGAAACTATTTAGTCCAAAAAACTGAAGGACAGGTAAGCAGCGTGAGTCCATGACATAAACTGCCATTGTCCTGCTTCGGCTCATGCTCAATCATGCACCAAATGTGTATTAATACAGAGGCAGTACTTCAGAATACACTCATAATTTAACCATATATGACTAATCTTGGCATACAATTACATTGACCGATTGATTTTCAAAGTCAGTGAGTCTTGTTTTGTTTTTTCCTTTTTTTATCTTTGACCTCTGGGAGTTAAGTTATAAAGTCAATAGAGGCTAAATAATGCTTTTTTTTGGTTTCTCATTGACCTCAGAAGTAAAATAAGTTACCCTGTCGCCATGTTTGCCTGCTACTATTGATCAATATCACATTAACGTTTGCAGGTGCATTTGCACAAAAGAGCTAAAGTGGAGCATTATCAGAAGACTCATTACTGAGTCCTGATCTGTCATTAAGTGCAAGTTCATGTAATGAATATATCCTTCAAGTTAATTTGGTTAAAAAAATGTTTTTTTTCTTTATCCTTTTCTAGAACTCCATGTTTTTAAGAAATGTGGACAGATAAAGAAACAAAGAGGTGGACGCAATTAATAAGAATAGATGGAAAACTTAAGTGCATATCTGTTGCCAAATTTTGCCCAGTGAATCAAAGTCTACCTGTCCTCAATTATGCAACCTGACCTGCTTAAGTGACCGATACACCACCTAAAGTGCAGTGATGGGAATATGTGAGATCATTTGTCCTAGGGCATTTACATTCCCTACATAAACTCATTTTTTTATAATTGCATTATGATGTTTCCGACTCGTGCTCCAGTTTCTTGTGATTTCATGTGAATATCACACACAATGGATTTAACTTTTTTAAAAATTTCACCAGTTTATTGAATAAAGTAATTATTCAGTAATTTGCCTTGCTAATGTTAGAATAACCAATGTATAAAGATCTGTCTGTTCTTTCTTTTGCTGTTCTGGCTCACTGATCACTTTCTCCATATATGTGGGTGTGTTGAAATGTGCAGGAAGCGATACAATACATTTTTAAGTTATGCAAACCTAATGGCTAATGCTGGTAAAAGTCAAACAGTTGAATTTTCGCCTTTGTGTAGAACAATGAGCAAAGTAAGAGCTGCACTCTCAAAACAAGGGTATTTTTCTAAACCGGATATGACCACTGGAAGTCTTTCAGAGATGCAATCAACTTCTGCTTCCCTTCTCATGAGCACGCACACACACATACACACAAGTGTCTGCCAACGTCAGCTCTGTGTCTGGGTCCACTGCAGGAAGAGAGCTGGCCACTGGGTACACAGGTCAGCAGAGTGTGGTTGTGGTGGCAGTAGCGGCGGGGCAGTGTGTGAGTGGGTGCCACTTGAATGCTAATGTTCCACTTTAGAAGTCAAGCTCTGCTTCATCCCCACAACCTCTTCGCTCTGTCCCCTTCTCTGCCTGAAACTTTGCTAACACATATTTCCCCTAATTCCCCTCTCCAATCTCTAATGTCTTTGTCTTACATCGCTTTTGTGCAGATACTACCCACACTCCATTTTCTCTCCTCTCCTCTCCTCTCCTGTCCTCTCCTCTCCTCTCCTCTTCTCTCCTCTTCTCTCCTCTCCTCTCCTCTCCTCTTCTCTCCTCTCCTTTCCACTCCTGTCCTCACCTTTCCTCTCCTCTCCTCTCCTCTTCTCTGCTCTCCTCATTTCATCTCAATAAGAGCAGTGTCTTCTCCTCATCTCTCCTCTCTTCTTCTTTCCTCTCCTCTTCTTTCCTTTCCTCTCCTCTCCTTTCCTTTTCTACCCCACTTATTCTGCTCGTTCTGCTCTGCCAGACTCAAACTTTTTCTTAGGGTTTGTGTCAAAACGTTTCCTCTCACACTCATCAAATGCTGTCCTCTATCTTGAGAGATCACTCTTATCCATTCACTTTTAACACGCGCACGCACATACACACACACATACACACAGATACACACCGGTATATCTTTGACAAAGCTAATTACAAGTGTCCACTTCAGCCCTTTTTAAATACTGTGCTGATTAATGAGACAGAGGTGTAGAGCCCGGAAGTCTCTGTGATACACATCCTTGTGTCTCCGCAGCTCTCTCAAGCACCTACACGTACACACACACACACACACACACACACAAACACGTTTCCTTTTGTTTTTCACACTCACAAGTTATTACCTTTGTGACGCTTCATTACATGCTTGCAGGTATCAGTGGTTATTACCTCACCTGCTGTGTGTCTCAACTTCCACCTTTTGGCTGTATAGCAGTAGAAGGAGCAACCTTTCAACTTTTGCTTTTTGAAAAGTGCACCGGGAGCTTTTCTTTTTTCTTCTCTTTTTTGATTTTTTGAGATTTGTAGAAGAGCGGTTTAGGGCTCTTCTCAAGTGATGTTGGTTCATATTCTCCATGGCAGCTAAGGCATGACTTACCATCGGCTCAAAATGGCCTCCGACACATCTCTGCCGGGTCGGTGTGTGTGTATTTGACCCTAAGGAACGGCATGGATGCTGTGGGAGCAAGGAGACAGAGAGCAGCTGCTGACACAAAAGCAGAGCAGCAGCGCACACACACGCTCACACATACAGCCACAATCTCGAGTGGGTCAGGCAGGTTCAAAGCATTTGTATTCACAGAAGGTTTTGCATTGGCTCCACCACCTACAGTGTTCTGTCTAACTGTGGGACGTGCCTTTCTACTTTCACACTCAGGAGACCTTGGACGGTGTTGGTGCGTGTTTATGGCAGTATTTATGCCAGTGTGGTACTTTTAGAGTGAATACAGCTGCCACAACGCATTTTTCATCTCTCCTCCTAACTACTTGAAGGTACGGAGTTTTGGTGCTTAACTTGACCCCTACCACAACAAATCACACTGCTCATGTTCTGCGTCGAGGTTTGCTCTCCACATCACATGCATACTGTACACATGCAACTGGTGTCAAGTTTTAGGTGTCTCAAGAACCAGCTCAGATTTGCAAAGTCTCTTTTTTTTTCCATTGTTCACTCAATTGCTGTTTTCCTTTTCCTACTAATTCTTAAAAATTACATTGTCAGCTGGAAAAATAATATGACAGCGATGCGAAGGTCAGATTTTTTTGGATATACATAAGAGCCTGTGTGAAGGCACACACTTAGAAGTCTTGGATTGAAAAATAAAGCTCCTTTGTTCCCTTTTATATAACATTAGGGAGAAACTGAGTTTCAGATGAATGTCTGAATTTTAATAACAGGAAAATGACTGGATTTTCTTCTTGAATTTCAGTTACACATGATACACATTCAATTAGAAATTCAAAACAATGTAACTGGAAAGGTAAGTTTGACGGTCCATATTCATTGGCACCTTCAAATATAATTCAACTGCAGACATTTTAAAAACTATCACATCCAGAAATCCAGATTTTAAACTTTGGTCCAATCTTAAGTGAACCATGCGAAAGGTGCCAGGAACATGGTATATCGAAACACTTTCTTTGATGAATTTTATAATTTCTTCTAAATTCCAGGAAGTTGAGGAATAATATACTTAGCGATCGAACAATCTAAAATGAGAGACCACTGAAAGAATAGTTGAGGAGCACATATTCAACTGTAACTTAACCTTAAGTGCTGCCATGCCATTCCTGTTATTTAAGAATGAACAGCTATATAATGAAATTAAACTTTGCATTTTTTGCTTTCCAAAGTGAAGTTGTTTGCTATAGTAATGCCTAAAAAGATGCCTCCTAAAACTCAACACAGAGCCACCACAGGTTTGAATACTTTTCGCTTGAATTCCATTGATAATTTTTATTATTTTGATGTAAATAAGATTTGTTATTTTGGTTTACATATTTGTCTGTTCTACATTTTTTAATGGATTCCCTGCGAGAATTGGTGAGTTTTACACTAAACAGCGAGACAGATAAGTAAGGTAAGGTAAGGATAACAAAACTTAAAGGAAACACTCGAACGTCTTTCACATGAAAAGATTGAATATCTGAAATACATGTATTCTGTAAAAAAGAAGTTTGTGGTAATTTCATTGACATTCAGACACTTCCCTCCCGTGGTAGAACTGTTTGTATTTTAGCGACCCAGGAATAGAGGCTTTAGGCTGTCAACCTCTCACTCTCTGGCCCTTTGCTGATCACTGGAGGTTTGTCATAGAGTATGCGGTCCAGTGATTGGGGGAGAGAGGAAGGGGGGCAGGTTGACGGTGGAGGAGCAGAAGGATTCGCAAAGGGAGAGGAGTGAGCGTGGAGTCTTGTGCAGTGTTATCATCGAGAAGTTGTGAGAAATAAAATGACGACATCTGGTTGTACAAGCCTGGTTGCAGACGTCTTCATTGAAGCGTTACAGTATGCAGGAATTTTTTGTGTCTAGAACTCTGGGCGCATGGTTTTGAACAACTGGGAACAACCAACTCAGGGAGCCTTAAACTGATATGTGCATACCTGCATCCACGCAGATCTTGCTATTGTATTAAATGTCAGAAAGAGAATTGATTATTTACCTGCCTCATTTTTTAACAAGCTCACCACCTGCTTGGTAGGAATTAAATGAATCAATCATGAACGGGGGATTGAGTGATGCAGCCGCTGTAAATTAGAAGAGAAACAGACACCAAACAATTCCTGAAAATTAAACGTATCAAAGCGTCCTTCATTAACAAAAGTATGAACTGCAAAGAAATCATCCAATCATTGAATATTGGAGGATATGGAACTCTCACCCCCCTTCGATTGGTCCTCTGGACAGATATGTTTTTGCACGGTTAACTGTACTTTGAATTTTAGCTCACTTTCTTTCTCCTTTCATTGATGCCAGTACATATTTTTTTATGATAAGTCGTTTAATGTTTTTTTTTTTTCAAAATGGTACCCTTATCCAGGTAGATGTAAATCGCGCCTTGCAGAAGTTTTTTGAAGCTCTAACAACCAAAGAAAGACCTGTGTCTTCACTTATCACAATAATTTACATGTTTCGCCAACTTCTACAACAACAACAAAAATACTACCATCATCATTACAGGCAGTATGGTTATTTGAAAGTTTGCATAGGTTAACTTATAAAAATTCGATTAAATTAAAGGATAAAGCCCTTTATATATAGGATTTTTTTCTTAATGGTGCTATGAGGTGATTTAAAAAAAGGAAGAAAGCATGCTAAATGTTAAAATGTCTGGAATGCAGGTATAACATCTAAGTCCAAGGCTGAAAAGAGACATGTAAGCAACCCATCGTCCCTTTACATACCAAAAAAAACCCAATCAAACATAAATGGCATGTAGACTTAACTGGAGTCATCATGTGTCTTTCGAACATGCTCACACTGTCCTACCAACAGCAGCATTTGACATTGTGATGTAGATAAATCAAATAGGGATACAATTCCAAATCAGAAAAAGGTTATTCTCATTTAAAAAGGGTTTCTAACATGAAAACAAAACCAAATAAAGAAGAAAGCACAGGCTAAAAACATATCTTGTGATGGATGAGGTATGATGGGGTCAGAAGAAAAAGGAAAACAAAGCAAGACATCAGTCGATGAGTAGATAATATAGATCAGTGGTTATGCTGACCTGACATGGCATGGAACAGCATGCCACGGCATGGCATGCTCCAATGAGGCTTTACCCACCCAGAGCTCCATCCTGCCTGAGCTCAACATAATCAACCAACTACAGGTTACCATGACAACATGACGGCAGTGTCTGCATGGGACAAAGACTGTATGTGTGTGCGCGCACATGCGCGGGCATGCACATGTGACTGAGAGAGAGCGAGGAGAACGACTGAGTGATGTGTGGCAGAGCAGGCATGGCCCTCCCAGGGCCCTCATTCGTTTGTCTCTTGCTGAGACCACAGGAGCCTGCACAGAGATGGAGAAGGGGGAAGAGGTGTTTGTGGAGAGAAAGGGAGGGCAGGAGGACATGGGGGGGCAAGAACGAAAAACAAGTGATGTGGAAGGAACTGATGAAAAAATAAGAAGGACAAGAATGGCAGAATAAATAGATTGAAATTATGGGGACTACACAGTATTTCTGTCCCTTTGTTCATTCATGGGCCCATCAGTCATAAGCAACACCTCAAAGCCTGGATCTTGACAAACGATAAAGTATACCTCAGCTCTACTCACTGGCAAATTAATTGCACCAATTAGCAGTCCATTTAAAATTCAAAGTTTTAATGACCTGTCTAAACCACAAGTTCAAATGACTTGAAAACTGCACCACACTCAGGAAGACTGCAAAAAGAAAAAAAAATCAGACAATATCCTTGGGCAGAGTCTGTATGTATCCTCATACCGCACCACAAGATTTTAAAGGTGATCTATGCTCGTTTTACATGACTTGCCAAACAATTTTTTAGCATTATGAAAGGATGAAATTGCTGTTGCAAGGCACTGACTTTAATCCCAAGCCTTTGGCACAAATTGGAATGAAAAACATCCATCCATCCATATTCTGCCGCTAATCCTACCTAGGGTTGCAGGGGATGCCCAGCTGCCATCAGGCGAGGGTACACCCTGGACTGGTCGCCAGTCAATCGCAGGGCCACATATATAAAGACAGACAACCATTCACTCTCTCATTTTGGGCAATTTCCTCAATTTTCCAATCAACCTGCTGCATGTGAGGATCCCATGCAGACCCGGGGAGAAAATGCAAACTCCACACAGAAAGGTCCCCTGTCGGAATCGAACCAGGGTCCTGTGAGGCTGAAGCGCTAACCAATCTGCCACCGTGCCACCTGGAAAGAAAAACATTTCCAAGTTGCACTATATTACAGTATCTCATTTCAAGCTTAATTTGGAAATCATTACTCAAAACAAACCAGTGGAGCAGCAGATGAAAGATATTCCAACACCCTTCTTCCATTGTATCATTGTCAGCCCAACCATGATCATTACCTCTTTCGAGTTTGTTTGTTAACTCTCACTCTCTAAATGTCAAATACAACAGCCTGTCCTGTCTTGATCTGTCTTAGTGGATCCATAAAAAGGATGATGTAAACATTCACCATGCATTCCTAAATATCACCAAAGTCATCACTTCTCCACCCTTATAGATCCTGTAATAAGTCAGTATGTATCCTATTATTTTTCTCTCCAGATCACACAAACAAGAGTCCAGAGTACATGCTATAACTACGTTTGAGCAACAAATTAATGATCTCTTCTAAATCTCATTAAAGAAGGGAACCAATATCATCGCCCCATGTATCTTCTGGCTCTCTGCTAGAAGGCCTCTCTTTATTCAGTGTTATTGCTGTTTCATTTGTCTTTTTATTTAATTTCTACTCTGCCATCGCACTTGTTTGCTTGGACAAATGCTCAGATTTTCATTAGGCAGAAATCTGTGTATTGACTTTCTCTTAAGCTGCACAGTGTCTCTACTACTCAAAACCCATAAGACAATCAAGCTTTCATTTAGCGATAGAGTTGTTTTATCCTATAAGGTCTGTATTTGTGTTACAGTGGATTGCTATTGAGTATATGTGCATTTTTCTGCCAAGACATGGTTTTCCCATCATGCCCAATCACACCAGGAAACAAGTCATTCAAACATGTTCACCTTCATAAAGCACAAGCTACGCATTCAGGTCAACATCTCCTGAGAGACAGTGACTGCTGTGAAAGTGACGAAGACATATTGTACGTTAACAGACTAAAACAAAATGCAGTATTTTTTTCCAAGCCTCAATTCTCACATTATCATCTTGATAGAAGTTTCTTTTCTTTTCGGCTTTTCCCTTTCAGGGGTCGCCACAGCGAATTAACCGTCTCCATCGAACCCTATTCTCTGTATCCTCCTCTCTCACGCCAACTACATTCAAATCTTCTCTTACAACGTCCATAAATCTTCTATTCGGTCTTCCTCTAGACCTCCTGCCTGGCATCTCCCATTCCTGCATCCGTCTACCAATATAGTCCCTATCCCTCCTCTGTACATGACCAAACCATCTCAGTCTGGCTTCTCTGACCTTCTCTCCAAAACATCTAACATGTGCTGTCCCTCTGATGGACTCATTTCTGATCCTATCCATCCTCGTCACTCCCAAAGATAACCTCAACATCTTCATCTCTGCTACCTCCACCTCTGCCTCGTTTTTTGTTCAGTGCCACTGTCTCCAAACCATACAACATTGCTGGTCTCACCACTGTTTTGTAAACCTTTCCTTTCATTCTGGCTGATATTCTTCTATCACATAGAACCCCTGAAACTTTTCTCCACCCATTCCAACCTGCTTGAACCGTTTCTTAACCTCTTTTCCACACTCTCCGTTGCTCTTGACTGTTGACCCTAAGTAGCTGAAATCCTCCAACTTCTCGATCTCCACTCCCTGTAACCTCACCGTTCCACCCGGGTTCCTCTTATTTACACACATATATTCTGTCTTGCTGCGACTAACCCTCATTCCTCTCCTTTCCAGAGCATACCTCCACCTCTCAAGATTTTCCTCAACCTGTTCTCTGCTCTCACTACAGATCACAATGACATCTGCAAACATCATGGTCCCTGGAGATACCTGTCTAACCTCATCTGTTAGCCTGTCCATCACCACTGCAAACAGGAAGGGGCTCAGAGCTGATCCCTGATGAAGTCCCACCTCCACCTTGAACTTCTCTGTTTCACCTACAGCACACTTCACCACTGTCTCACAACCAACATACGTGTCCTGGACCAGTCTAACATATTTCTCTGCTATTCCAGACTTCCTCATACAAAACCAAAGTTTCCTCTCGGCACCATGTCATATGCTTTTTCTAGGTCTACAAAAGTGCAATGTAGCTCCCTCTGATCTTCTCTGTACTTCTCTATTAGCATTCTCAAAGCAAATACTGCATCTGTAGTACTCTTTCTAGACATGAAGCCGTACTACTGCTGACAAATACTGACTTCTGCTCTCATTCTAGTTTCCACTACTCTCTCCCATAACTTAATTGTGTGGCTCATCAACTTTATCCCTCTATAGTTACTGCAATTCTGCACACCCCCTTATTCTGAAAAATGGGCACCATCACACTTCTCTTCCACTCCTCAGGCATCTTTTCTCTCTCTAAGATCCTGTTGAATAATCTAGTCAGAAATTCTATTGCTGCCTCTCCTAGACATTTCCATATCTCCACAGGTATATAATCTGGACCAACTGCCTTCCCATTCTTCATCCTCTTCAATGCCCTCCTCACTTCACTTTTACTAATCTCTGCTACTTTGTGGTCCCCAATAGTCACCTCTTCTCCCCTTCCCTCTCTTTCATTTTCCTCATTCATCAGCTTTTCAAAGTACTCTTTCCACCTTCCCATCACTCTTCTAGCATCTGCCAATACATTTCCCTCTCTATCCTTAATCACCTGGACCTGCTGTACATCCTTTCCGTTTCTATCTCTCTGTTTTGCCAACCTGTATAAATCATTCTCTCCCTCCTTACTGTCTAACCGAGCATACAAGTCATCGTATGCCCTTTGTTTTGCCTTTGCTACCTCTATCTTTACCTTACTCTGCATCTCCCTGTACTCCTGTCTGTTCTCTTCAGTGCCCTCAGTGTCCCACTTCTTCTTTGCTAACTTCTTTTTCTGGATACACTCCTGCACTTCTTTATTCCACCACCAGGTCTCCTTATCTGCTTTCCTTCCAGACGATACACCAAGTACTGTCCTACCTGTCTCCCTGATCACATTAGCTTTAGTTGTCCAGTCATCTGGAAGCTCTCCCTGACCACCAGGAGCCTTTCTCATCTCCACCCTGAAAACCATACAACACTACTCCCCTTTCAGCTTCCACCACTTTGTCCTTTTCTCTGCCTTTGTCCTCTTGATCTTCTTTGTCATCAGAGTCATCCTACAAACCACCATCCTGTGCTGTATTGTATATTGAAGTCTGCCCCAATTACCACTCTCTCATTTCTGGGGATATTCTGCATCACTTCATCTAACTCATTCCAGAACTTCTCCTTCTCCTCTAAGTCACATCCGACCTGTGGGGCATAGCCACTAACAACATTGAGCATCACACCTTCATTTCTAATTTCAGGCTTATAAGTCTATCTGACATTCTTTTCACCTCCAGAACATTTCTAACAAGCTCCTCCTTCAAGATAACTCCTACTCCATTTCTCTTCCTGTCAGTACCATGATAGAACAACTTAAAACCTGCTCCCAGGCTTCTAGCCTTACTACCTTTCCATCTGGTCTCCTGGACACACAGTATATCCACCTTCCTTCTCTGCATCATGTCAACCAACTCTCTACCTTTTCCTGTCATCGTCCCAATATTCAAAGTTCCTTCTCTCAGTTCCAGACTCTTGCCTTTCCTCTTCTCTCTCTGCTTCCGAGCACACCTTCCTCCTTTCCTTCTTCGACCCACAGTAGCCCAATTTCCATTGGTACCCTGTAGGTTATCGGCACCAATGACGGTCGTTGTTAACCCAGGCCTCAACAGATCCGGTAAAAAAGTTTTTAGTTTTGATTTGCATATTTGGTTTTGGCAAAAGTTTTACGCCGGATGCCCTTCCTGATGCAACCCTCTGCATTTATCCGGGCTTGGACCAGCTCCAGGGGACACTGGCCCGTACTGCCCTGAGGCTGCATTCATCTTCATACAAGTTTGTTTTCTTTAAATAGCAGACCCCCATCAATTTACTCAATGAACTTGTGTCTGTCAAAGATGAGATGGACAGGTGATTGATGTTATTTATTTCACTCACAAACCAGATCAAGGCAAAGTGGGTGCAGAGACCTGTTCAGTTTGGTAGAGAGGGGATCACTCCAATTAGGAGGTTGGGTGTTCAATTCCTTGATCCTCCTGTCTGTAGACGTGTGAAAGCGCAATGTAAGTTATTTTCAGTTAACTTTTCAGCATTTTTGCCGTTACTGGTCATTTCGTAGGGAACATTATTACCTGTCACGAGAAGCTTATTTTGTTTGTTTTTCTCTGTTTGTTAGAAGAAACAAACCAAAAGTTTGAGTAAGAATTAGAAATATCTTATTTATTGCCTAGAATTTGTAAGATATAAAAATAGAAACATCCTGCATTCGGCCACCACTGCTGCATCCTCCTCTCCCAGCGCCGTCCTCGGAGGCTCCGACGTCACACTCCCAACAGCGCACACCCTTGTCGTCAGCAGAATGCAGTCAGCCTCCTCAGCCAGACCCTGGTAGTCGCCGTCGGCCAGACAAAGGGAGTTCAACACAATTGCACGTACGGGGACTGGAAGTTGCCACAGGAAGACATATTGAAAAAGGAATCTGCCATCGTCAGATCCCAGTAGCGACAACATATCCACATGTCCATAAGGTCCACGGCCGACCCATCGCCAAAACCTAGCTGAGAAAGTAGCCTGTCTGCTCGCTTTGTGGTTGACAGACTGCATCTCCGGAGCAGCAAGTTCCCTAGTGCAGCATACCTGCTGGGCAGCGAGGTTCGCGCAATAGCTCCATGGACCATCTGCTGGTCTGCTGGTTCAGCACCGCGACGGACGACAAAACAGTACCTCTTCCCCTCCGACCGATTCTATGCAGGTGGAAAATCACCTCTGCATGCTGAAACCAAGCGGCCGGGTTTCTCTGCCAGAACTCCGGCAGCCGGACGGCCGTGATGGGCAGGGGCGGCTTTGCGAGATGGGACAACGTGGCCGAGGTGGAATTGCATATTTCCTCCCTAACAGACAGGATCATGTCGGGGTCACCACTGTGGTGTGTTACTGAGGAAATGACTGAGGCTTTGCGGAGGAGTTTCCAACTTTATTCTGAACACACTAACAGAGCAATTCAACTCTCAAATTTTCGGGGAACGCCAGTATATTTATACTCCGTAACCACGCCCCCCAAGCCCTCAGTCCCTGGGTGAGATGCCACACCCTTTAGTGTCCGCCACAGTGTATAGGTAAGCCTGGTTAAACACTGTACCAAGGGAAATACCTCAGTAGAAAAAAACACAAGTAAAGTCCTACCTTCTGATTAGGTTGTAGCTGAAATAATTTGATATATATTGTTATGGTCCGTTAACGCCTGGCCAGACGAGGCAATATATCAACAAGTAAATTGATGTTTACTAGCAGTTTCTGCTATGTTCCACCTGTCTTTATCACAGTACCCACCCGATGTGCCAGGAAAGTTGTCATTGTGGGCCAACAACTCCTACTGGGGTGTGGAATCAGCCTTCAGTCCGTGCTTTGTAGGTGACTGGAACACAGTGTTACAGAAATTCTGTATTGTGGGTGTACGGCACTGGCCAGAATGCGGATAAAAACATTTTGATTCTCTTTAGCTATAAATATTCACATGAACTTGACAATATTTAATAATGCATTGAAACAACATCAAAGTCCATTAGTTTTCTTTAGTTTGTACTGTAAATAAAAAACTACAATCTATGAATCTTTTGTCAAACATTATCTTCTATCTTCATAAGTAAACAAAAATCATGGCCATCAAACCCATATTTATTTCCCAATTTTCTTCACGAATAAGAATTTAAATGGCGCATATCTTTATGGGTAATTGTCAAATGAAAAATACACCATTGAAAATTGTTTCGGTTAGAATGCTAGTTTTATATTGGTAATATATTTGAATTTTCTGCCATATTATGTGCAAAAAATTAGTACTAGGTTTAGGTTTAACAGTCTACTCACCCTTTATTTTAGGCATTTAGTTTTGTCTTTTGAGACCATTTTACACCTGGAAATGGCCTCTTCAGCTATTACATAAAGGTTATAATATCCTTTGCATCTGTTTAACGGTTGTCACGGTCGTATTTTCAATCAGGTGATGAAAAAGAATTGTCAAAGAAGGACGGCTGTATAGTATGTACTTTTTCACATGCAGTATGTTTTGGGTCTATGGCAATGTATTTTGTGAATGTTACTGACAACATGGTAACTGACTGCTATTGAGCTGTGCTAACAGTTTTTAACAGCTCATTTTCGGGGGGGGGACTCACTAATAGCTTTTTTAAGTGCTAGCTGTAACATTGGCAAGAGATGACTGAACCAAATACACATGGGAGATCATTTTCTGTTGAAAAATCAAAGATTTTTATAGGATACACTAAGAATGCTATTAACTGCCAGTAATTAAGGACTGCATGGTGTGTTTGAATAAGGACATGGTGGATAAAAGATTTTTGCCTGTGAAACCTGAGGCAGTAAGGTAATTCGCACACAACAGTGAGGATTCCCTGGTCTGAACCTGACATCTGACCCCCACTCTGATCCCAGGGTGTGAGTCGAACATGACGGAGGTTTATGAGAGGTTTTGCACAACTGGAATACAAAATCACACACCAGACAAGACCAGGAATCCATTTTCCCTTTTTGCTTAATTTCATCCTCCCGTGTCTTTTTCATGCGAATACATAACACATTGTGGTGCCCAAGGGTGGAAAGGGTAAGGTCCAAATAAAAGATGCATGTTGACCTGCTGGGTGTTGCTGAGACCTGAGCTCGATGAGGAGTGACTGATCATAGGGTTCACTTGTTTTGGTTTGGCTGCTGCTGTTTCTGAATTCATAAATTAATGTGACAAAGCAACAGATCAGGCCAAATTGAGTCATAAAAAACTTAAACTGAAACAATTCTTCCCTCTTTGGATGAAGGCAGACGGTTTTACTTTTTTTCAAAATAATCCAGATGAATGCTATTGATGATGACTAATGCTTTATACTGTATGATCATGCTCGTTTTATATAATTTCCACCTTGATTTTACTGAATATTTCTGTAGTCAAACCAGGATTTCCTTTTTATTTCCTTCTTTGGCCCCCAAGCTTCCCATGCTTGCCTTTTGAAGCCTTTCAATGATCTTAATCTTCTTTCGTATTTTCATACATATACATATACATATACATATACATATACATATACATATACATATACATATACATATACATTTACATATACATACACACACACACACACACACACACACACGCACACATACACACAAAAATATTATTACCTACTTTTTCTCATGACTGTTCTTTATATCACATTATATCAATTATATCAAAAGTGCCCCCTCAAAAATATCAGAGACTATACATACCTGATGAGGATAAGATATTAAGATCATATATAATCAAATGCAAATCTAAAATTTAAATAAACAGCATAGAATTTAAGAAGAAACATAAAGTAATTGCTGTGCAATTAATTTGCAATATTCATGAGATTTAGTGTTTTAAAGATAAGCAGCCATTTCATTTCATTTCCCGCGAAGAATCGGCCAATATTCAGTTATAATAAGTTCCAAAATATTAAGGAACTGCTTCATCTTTTGGTAGATCAAGAACAAATCATTGTTATAATTCAATATTTGAAATTCGTTAATTACAGAAACTCCTTTTCCTCCCCCAAGATAATCCCATTATAATCCCTTTGTTTTGTTTTTTTTTATCTTTACATATTCAGTAAAGGACTAATTTATTCTCTGATATTGCTTCTTTTTTCATGGAATATTATGAAATAATCCACATTAAATACACCTTTATTCTTGTCATGTTACAGATATGGTTTGACTTGAATTGGGGGCGGCTTGGCGCAGGAGGCAGAGTGATCATCCATGGAACCGAATGGTTCGTCCATGACGGGTTAAATGCAGAGAACGAATTTCCCCACGAGGGATTAATAAAGTATACATTATTATTATGAATATTGTTTTATACTAAATGCAAAAAACTGTCATGAATGTATGTATGAAAATACAGACAGAATATTTAAAAAAACAAAACGACCTTGGACATAAAAACAAAGTCTTAAAAGTCACATAGTAAGCGGATGACAAAGGAATCTGTTCCAATCCTTTTGGAAAGAGTTTGTTTTTAAGGTGCTACAAATGTTATTTTCAGGGACTTCATGTTTGACCCCATTATGAAAAATGTACTGTTTTCAGAAGTGTGGTGACTTTGATTAATGACTGATTTTGCAGCCTTGTGGGGGTGGCGGGACGCACACTAAGTTGTCTTCACCACAGCCGATGATATATTATTAGTGTTGGTCACACTGAAGCAAGGGGTTACAAAAACACCCAACTCTGCAATCAACTGATCTGCTGTGACTGATTTCTTTTGAAAGCATTAAAACACCTTTTCACACACCCGTCCTCAAATCTTTCATAAAGTGGCAACAAAACTATTTTAAGGTCCCTGCAGCAGCACTGCGGTGATGTCACCCTTTTTTTTTATCATCAGGTAAAGCTCCAGTCCACTTTTGGACCCTTAATATTTGCGGTATTGCTTAAATAGATGTGTTAGTTGCTTGATTAAAGGCAGCAACACCTCGGTCCTGTTGAGTGTTTCGCTGGGCTAAAAGTTAAAACACAAATTAATATATATTTCCTCTTGTGTCATCCAATCCATTAATCTGGATGAATATGCGCCCTTTTTGAATGGAAAAAGAGGAATTCATCCTTTCTGTCTTAGAGGCCTTTGTATGGGATGCATTGATTTGTAAATATTAATTGAAAATGTATAAAATTCTCTGCCTGTTTGCAGTCCTGGTTGTAGTCCTCTCTGTACTCACATGACATCTAGTACTTAAGCGTGTATCATAGGCATAACTGGGCCAAGGCATGTTGAGATGTTCAGTGTATAGAGAAATAGAGGCAGTCTCTGTGTTTTCTATGATTGTGACCATGATGGGCAGGTATCATGTGTGTTTACCATCAGAAGGTCTTTCACCAGATGGATTGGGAAATTTCAGTACTGTTAGGCATATTTACTTCACTGCTAGCCTGAGGTAGACCCAATAAACAGACGGTAGGATGGCAGGGGTTGATTGGTATTTTGCATCCTGTTCCAGTGTGTTGCGTAAATCCACATTTGTCTCCATCTGAAAAATATTAAAAACTGCTTCGCTGCTATATGAATTTTCTGCAGATTTTCATGAATCCTCCAACACAGTAATCCAATCCTCAAAAGTCTAAACCTACAAATCCAATTTGCTTTCTGCTTGTTGGGAAACTCTGACTTATTTAGTACTGCTTGATTGTCTGACCTTTATCTTCTTCTTCGCTGACATCTACGTATGCAGTCAGTGCCCATGTGATGCCTGATGCTTGATGCTTGTCTTCAGTGTGCAGAGAGTATTAAGAATCCAAGACGTGGCTGCTCATTGAGCCCTGGATCAACCTGATGACTGCAGTATTTTGAAACATACCTTCCTCTGTGTCAGCTGATCACACTGAAGAAATCAGAGTACATCTCAATTAAATGATTACCTGAAGTTGGCTGCAGAGTTTCAAACTTTCCATCTTGCCATCAATCTTTTATAAATTGAATTGGTCTTTTGTTTGATCTGTTAAGATCTCTCTGGAGGTCTCTTTAAGCCCTTCCAACATTATCACTTTTGAGTGCTGCTTTTCATCCCTGTTTCCTATTATCCTCTTTATGGGTCTGTATTGTAATGTATTTTTAATTACTGTTTCACTTCCCTTACCCCTGTAACTATCAGACTGCTGCCATACAATCTATTCATGATACGAACACTAACAATATATATTTTCCAAATATCGCCATATATTGATTGAGGGAAATAAGAACTAAGAATCTAATTTTATTATTAAGGTGATTCAACTTCCCCCAATAAAATTCATTTTTTTCATGTGGCGCCATTTCTCTCTTCTGTAAATCTTAAAAGCTTAGTAAGACATCGGAATTGTTTGGCTGACAGCTAGATGGAATCATTCTTCATATAATACCCAAGTTTATTCGCTTTGATGTCCCTTTGTTTATGTTTTTGTTGGGTAAGGGCAGTGGTGGAGGAATGCAGCATGATCACTGCAGCGCATAGGGTTTAGTTGCCATCGGCACTGCCACTCAAACAGGGAAGCCCGCCTACTTCTGTGGGACATGCCCTGAGGTGATGGCCATCACTCTGACAGGGGCTAGTGTAGGAGGCTTACTACCTCTGTTTTTTTTTTGTGTGCATACCGCCTAACACATCTAACAACAGTGTTTATCATTAATGAGCATGTATGTGTGTATGTGTGTGTGCACACGCAGAGTAGCCCTGTTCTGTGAGCTGTGAGATGCCTATTAAATACCAGCTACCGGTGTGATATTTATAGAGCCCTGACAAATGACCTAAGTGGATAGGTCCTTCAATGGGTGGTGCACACACTCAAACACACAACAGTCACACACACCGCACATGCATACATGCATAAGTTGACAAGTGTTAATTGGAGGTAAAGCATGGCTGTAGCAGCTGAGAAAGGGAGAGGAAGAACCTGAGGTGTTGATGACAGAGGTAAAAGTAAAAAGCCAAGCAGAAATATAACGCCAACAGCAAGGCTGGAGAGGACAATCTATGCAATAGATTTATCTATGTAACGTCACTGTAATATTCCCTGTTGCCAGCAATTTATCCCCGTCAAACTATTAGATTGGCTGACCCGTCACGTGTTTGTTTAGTTTAATTGACATCAATGTTGATATTGTGTTTTTGAAAATGTCTGCTGCTTGGTGCAGTAGCTTCAGTGATGGAAGTTATCAAAACTGTCACATTTTACATATTGACAGGACACGCAAGTCAGCAGGAAAGAACTGTTCACAGTGCTCAAGCATGTTTCCTTTTGGACTAAACAATGTTTGTAATTGGAATTATACTAACGGAGACTGTTTTTACAAACATTTGTGAAAGAACAGATCACTCTCAGGAGCCCAGTGAATTCCAGCGTGGAACTGTAATAGGATGCCACCTGTGCTAGAAATCCATACGTGAAATTTCCTTGCTCCTAAATATTCCACGGTCAACTGTCAGCTGTATTAGAAGAACATGGAAGTGTTTGGGAATGACAGCAACTCATCCACGAAGTGGTAGGCCACGCAAACTCGCAGAGCAGGGTCAATGGATGCTTAGGTGCAAAGTGTGAAGAGGTCGCCAACTTTCTGCAGAGTCAATCGCTACAAACCTCCAAACTTCATGTGGCCTTCAGATTAGCTAAAGAACAGTGCGCAGAGAACTTCATTGAATGGGTTTCCATGGCTGAGTAGCTGCACCCAAGCCCCACATCACCAAGTTCAATGCAAAGTGTCGGATGTAGTGGTGTAAAGCACGCCGCCTATGGACTCTAGAGTGGAGACGCGTTCTCTGGAGTGACGAATCACACTTGTCATCGCAATCTGGCGATCTGGTGGACAAGTCTAGTTTTGGCAATTGCCAGGAGAACGGTACTTGTCTGACTGCATTGCAAAGTGTGAAGTTTGGTGGCGGGAGGATTATGGTGTGGGTTTTTTTACAGGAGCTGGACTTGCCCCCTTAGTTCCGGTGAAAGGACCTCTGAAAGCTTCAGCATACCAGACATTTTGGTCAATTCCATGCTCCCAACTTTGAGGGAACAGTTTGGAGCCCCCTTCCTTTACCAACATGACTGTGCACCACTGCACAAAGCAAGGTCCATAAAGACATGGATAAAAGAGTCTGGTATGGATGAACTTGACTGGCCTGCACCAAGTTCTGACAGAACACCTTTGGGATGAATTAGAGCGGAGACTGAGAGCCATCCATCCATCCATCTTCCGTCGCTTTTAGTGATCGGGTCGTGGGGGCAGGAAATGGAGCAGGGAGGCCCAGACTTCCCTCTACCCAGCCACATGGTCCAGCTCTTCTGGGGGACCCCACGGCACTCCATGGCCAGCCAAGAGACATAGTTCATCCAGCGTGTCAAGGGTCTTCCCCGTGGCCTCCTCCCAGATGGACATGCCCGAAATACCTCCCCTGGGAGGCATCCAGGAGGCATCCTTAACAGATGCCCGAGCCACCTCATCTGACTCCTCTCTATGTGGAGGAGAAGCGGCTCTACTCTGAGCTAATCCCGGGTTCCCCAACCCGGAGGGAGCATAGCACCTCTTTTCAGTCGAGCACCATGGTCTCGGATTTGGAGGTGCTGATCCTCATCCCAGCCGCTTCACACTGGGCTGCGAACTGCTCCAGCGAGAGCTGGAGATCACAACCTGATGAAGCCAACAGGACCACATCATCTGCAAATAGCAGAGACCTGATCTTGTGGCCACCAAACCGGGTCCCCTCGAAGCCCTGGCTGCGCTTAGAAAATCTGTCCATAAAAGTTATGAACAGAATCGGTGACAAAGGGCAGCCCTGGTAGAGTCCAACTCTCACCAGAATCTGGTCGGATTTGCAACCGTCAATGTGGACCACTCTCCGACACCAGGCATAAATGGAACCAACAGCCCATATAACTGGGGAGCTATACCCTATATTCCCAGAGCACCCCCACAGGACTGCCCGCGGGACATGGTCGAATGCCTTCTGCAAATCCACAAAACACATTTAGACTGGTTGGGCAAACTCCCATGCCCCCTTGAGAACCCTGCTGAAGGTATAGAGCTGGTCCACTGTTCCACGACCAGAACAAAAAACACACTGCTCCTCCTAAATCCGAGGTTCAACGGCCCGGTGGACCCTCCTCTCCAGTACCGCTGAATAGACATTACCAGGGAGGCTGAGGAGTGTGATCCCCCTGTAGTTGGAGCACACCCTCCGAACCTCCTCTTAAAGAGGGGGCTCACCACCCCAGCCTGCCAGTCCAGAAGCACTGTCCCCGACATCCATGCAATGCTGCAGAGGCGTGTCAGCCAGCCCTACAGCATCCAAAGCCTTGAGGAACCCGGGGCGAACCTCATCCAACCCTGGGCCCTGCTGCTGAAAAGCTTTTTGACTACTTCAGCAACTTCAGCCCCGGAGATAAGCAGACCCCCTCCAGGGTCCCCTGGCTCTGCTTCCTCAATGGAAGGCGTTCCGGGGGGATTGAGGAGGTCAGAGAGGTATGCCTGCCACCAATCTACAATGTTCTGCGTTGACGTCAGCAGCGCCCCGCTCCCACTGTACTCAGTGTTGATAGAGCACTGCTCCCCCCCCTGAGATGCCGGATGGTGGACCAGAATCTCTTCGAAGTCCACCAGAAGTGGCCATTGCCTCCCCGAACTCCTCCCACACCCGAGTTTTTGCTTTGGTGACCTCAGTAGCCGCATGCCGCTTGGCCTGCCAATAACTGTCAGGTGCCAAAAAGGCCCGATAGAGCTCCTTCTTCAGTTTGACGGCATCCCTACTGCTGGGGTCCACCAGCGAGTTCAAGGGTTGCCACCCTGACAGGCGCTGACCGCCTTACGGCCGCAACTCTGGACTGCCACCTCAATCATATATTATCTTTATTTATTATTTTTTGGTTTAAATGGTCTTTATCTTCAACAGAACTGAATTGGAAGTATTCTCCCTCAGTGTCACAGCTCAGAAAGGCTTTCACCAACTGAAAATTGGATGTTCATTCATTTCTACATTTAAAAGCATTTTTTTTTTTTAATTTCAAAACCTATGCATTATGCAACTCTGCTCCTGAGCCTTGTGCGTAGCTCATTTCCGATACCTTGTCTTTTTTGTCCGTCAACATCTGCAATAATATAACTTTGCACTTTCCTTCCTCTCTCTCCTTTGTTTCATCTTCTATTTCCAGTAATTTCCCAAGCTCCATTTTTTTTCATTCCCCCTAACTCGCCAGCTGTCGTGGTGTCCTCAGGCCTGGTGTTTTGTGGCTGTATCATTGCCGTCTACGCCTCCTTCATGTTATGGATGATACTAGAAGCCAGCTTTACAGCTCCAGCTGTCATGCTGCAGCATCTCAGTCTCAGTCGCTTGGCTGTAAAATGGAGCGCAGGTCCCCTGGGCGAGGCGACTCCCAAGACATTACTGTTAAAGGCTTTGTCGTGACCCACCGCAACTGACTAAACTATATATCACTTCTCTCACTCACATTGGCAACATTCTGCTCACGTCTTTATGGAGCTAGATTCTCTCTGTCTGTATTTCTTCTCTCTCTGCTATACTCTTTTCACACTTGCTTATTCCGCATCTTACGCTTTCTTCACACAAACGCACACGCAAGTACATACTGTCACTCACTCTCACACACATGGAAACTTAGAACCATGTTCCTTATAGGCTTCATTCATCAGAAAAAAAATACCATGCCTCATAATAATGAGTACTCACATTATTACCATCAAAACACATATGATGGAATTATTCAAAATTTTTCTCAATTCGCTCCTCTGAGGTATTATTACGACCACTTTCTCTTGAAAATTGTTCACATGCAGGATATCAACTTTTCACTTATATCATTTTTTGAGACTATTTATGAAATTATCTCAAAAAGAACTGATGCTTTCTGACAAGTGGCTGGTATATGTATGTACATGCACGTCCTTTTGATGTCTTCATAGGCCTACATGGGTTTTTCTCAGGTATTCTGGTATTATCAAAAAACTTTGAAATTTCCGTAGCTGTGAATGAAGGCGTGAATGATTGTGTGTCTGCTGTGGGCCTGTGATAATCCAATGACCAGTCAAAGGTGTGCCCTGCTGGGTTGCATCAAGCCCACCAGCAACCCTGTATGCAGGATAAGCACAAAAAAAAAACGCTTTTCTAGTGTGTGTGTGTGCGTGCACACACACACACACGCTACACACACACGCACACACAGAGACATACACTATAATGTTTGTCATTTAGGTGATGTGTTAGTATATTATGTTGCAGCATACTCTACAGTGCTAATTCAAGACCTGTAGGTGGATGCTGTGTTGTAGGCTAAGTTGTCAAAACATTTCTAAGTGTTTTAATACTCTAAAAGTGTCACAGTGTCACTGTATATCTGTCTGTCTGACATCATGTTGGCTAATGTGTCCATGTTTCCATCAGGCTCCAGCCATCAAACCATTGAGGTAAATCAGTTCCCTCCTGCTTGTCAGTCATTCTGTTTCTGACCATTTGTCTGTTCACTTTATCACTGTTCAGTTCTTTCCTGACCTTCTCTGTTTATGTGTCATTCTATTCTCTTTTGTTTTTTTTCAACAGTCAGCGTTACTATTAATTCACTTTCCTCCCTTTGTAAAAGTCCTCTGACATAATCTTTGTCGATCAAGTGTATTGGAAAGGGAACATTTCCTCCTTAAGGCTACAGACTTTACAGGCTTTTTACCTTGTCGGTCACTTAAGCGATTCATAGAAGGAAAATATTAGACTAATTTGTTGTGGCTCTCATGCTCCACTTTTACCACCTGTAGGTTGTTAATGGCCCATCTCCTCAATACAAAGTTAATAGAGTGGTCATACTCATGGATTTTGTACTCTGGCGCCTTTTGGAAACTTGAATAAGTATAAGCTGCCTCCAAAGTAATCTTGAGTTTTACATAGTCATGTGCATATGTATTTGGGCAGCAATATCCTCAATGCAGTCTCTATATATGATGCAATAGATCATCTAACCTGAGGCGATCAAAAATTAAACGTCTTCAAATAATGTCAAGTTAGCCAGTTAGAAGGTACAATGTCAAAATGTCTGTTCCGTGTCCTTGGCTGTCCGGTAAGGCGCCTTAAATAAAGTGTATCATCATTATATCATTATTATTATTATTATTATTATTATTATTATTATTATTATTATTATTATTATTATTATTATTATTATTATTATTATTATTATTATTATTATTGGTGTTGTTGTTGTTGTTATTAACATTGCCTGTTATTTTCAAATTTAACGTGTGAGAATATTCTTAATTCTTGATTTATTTTTTGTTGA
>CAAKHD010011624.1:204391-210456 GCA_901007705.1 Fistularia tabacaria
GCAGGGCCAAGACATTCTGTACATGTTTGTGTGTATGGCAACTGGCAGTATGTGTGGTCTCCTATGTGTGTAGTTTTATACTTGTGGTTATCACTTGATGGGTGATTGGCTCCCCTTTGCAGATGTGTAGAGTTGCACACAGTGTGCTCCTCTGGTTCTTAATTTTGTCTTTACACGTGGGTGGATGTGTGCTCTTCTGCAAGTATATACCTACATATTTGTTAATTCTTCTGCCTTTCAACTAATGCTACTATGTGGCCATGTAGAAAATTTGTTGGCTGGATGACACATTTGGGTTTAAACGGCCGCTACTCTTGTACCAACACTTTATGTCCTGCTGACTAATAAGTCTCACTGCATGTGATAGTTCCGTCACTTACTGTTAAAATGAAAATGAAAGAACATTTGATATGCTGAGCGTCACTCAAGCAAACATCAGGTGAATGCAAATTCGGTGGTCCTTATGATGGACAATGAAATGAAGCCAATCACTGACTTTGAGTTTAAGATGATTACTGCTAATCATTTTGCACTTCCCCTTATCTTTCAGATGTAACCTTTTCAAGTGATGGTCACATAATAAATGAGATATAATAGATATTGTATGTCTGACCATTTTTCATAAACATCGTAATATTATAGTTGGAAAATATATACAACAGGAATAATATGAATAGACCTACAGAAGAGCTTAAATGCCCATAGCAACTCATTATGTTTCATAGTGCCTTTTATATTTAGGTTTACTGTATAAGAGCCTTTGTGTTTGGTTTTGTACAGACTTCGACTGTATATCATTTTTTGAAGAATATTTTCGGATAACAGTAGCTAAGGTAGTCTTTTCTGAAACAACGGTAATCTTATTTTTAATTTGGATATTGTTAATAATTTGTTTTTGTTTTTTTTATCTGCTTACTTGAAGCCTTTACTATAGTAGGTAAAATCACATATGGATCACATTATCCTATGAATATTATGAACACTTAAATATACTGAAATATACAAGAATTGTTACAAAATAAACTGCAGATGTGGACTCATCGAGCTATATAGAAAGAAAAACGCCAGAACAACCTTAAACTACATTGTAAATTTGACAGTGACTGTTAAACAACCAACACTCATTTTGTAAAATATTTCAAGTGAAAAAGTGATTAATAGGCCGCAGTGCTTGGCAAAGTCAATGTGTGACACAGTCGACACCTATTCTAACACTCTCTAGGATTGTAAACATTCAAAATTGACTTTGTGTGTCTAAATATACCAAATTTTTTATTTTTAGCGTAATTATCAGTTGCTTTGTTCATCATTTTGCTATGGCATATTGGCACTCTTACTTTTGTTTTACATGTACTAAACCTATCATTCATTAAAAAATAATATGTCATGGCCATAAATCTAGAAAAGGATATGATAGAATTTTGGGGGAAAAAAAATCTTTCATAGCTAATTTCATTACAGCCCATGCAGTAAATTTGGTGACATTTTACTCACAATTAAAAAAAATCCTCACAGTGGTGCTTCAGGGAAAATCTTTATTTTCAAAATACTCATGGTGTATCCTCTGGGAACCATAAAGTCCATCCGGCAGATCTTCCGCATTTGCTGTATGAAATGCATTACCTTTAAGTTGCAAGTGCTCACTGATGGGGAACCAAAATAAGTAAGCTTCAACATCTGTGGAACAGGAACTATCCATAGCATCAAATATTAGTTTATCTCTATATATTCATGTGGTTTAGCTTCTTCTCAGAATCTGGCATAGCGAATGATAGAAAAGGTTTCATCTGAGTGAATTCCTGATGCATAAACACAGCAGCAGTACAGGTTATCGGACAATCATTGTAATGATTACTGAACATAACCAATTACTACCACATAAAAAGCTTTTGGAAAGCTAATGCTGCTCGATTTGCATGTTACATTTTAATCAGTTTAGGTATGCTGAGCTTTCAGAGTGAAAAAGTATTATTTGGCTTGTATTCCTTACAGAATCACATCAGTTTCTGGAAAAAGAATTTCAAAGTGATGATTGGAAGCTGACAGTGTTTTCCACAAGGGTCTGATGTCACTCGCTTTCTTCTCTCTATCTCTCTGTCCAGCTGATGGTCTTTTTTTTTCACAATCCCTCCCTTGGGCTGGGCACTCTGTCCTTGCCCATGCTGTCCCCACCAACCCACCCCCATCCACACACCATACTCCAAGCCTGGGCTTAGTTTAAGTGATAAATTATTCGTGGGCATGCTCTGAGGGCCCAGGGCTGCTCATTCCTGCACACAGAGGACAAGCATTGATCTGGCCTGCGGTTCAACTTAATTTGAAACTCAGTTACACCAGCTACAGACACACTCTGACCGACACAAACACAGCGGGTGCATAAACATTCATTGATATGTGGAGTGTACTCAAAGCCCCTATTCCTACATACCTATGTACAGTTATTTGGTGTCAGTTCTGAACAAGAACATAGATGATACAATGTCAACATAATCACAACTCACAATGACAATTCCCTCTGCATTTTTACAATATGTATACGTCTCATAATGTAGCTTACTACACTTGGGTGAATGGTGCAATGATGCAATATGTTGGTATACACATGTGCACACCGGGATACTGAAGCAGTAAAACTCTGGAAAACATTCTGACACACAAGGACATGATGATGGACACATGTATCTGCACACACACAGGCATTCACTTATAGTCACCAAGTCTGCATTTTGAGCAGCACTAAAGAGGAGTGACGTTCCACAGTAGAGCAATATGGATGCCCAGGGCTATCGATTGGACTGAGACACTGACTATCATACAGCTAATAGATTACATCAGACACATTGAGGCAGCCCAGTCAATGAGGCCTGATCCTATTAACTGGGGATTTGTAAACAGTTGTGTGCTCACTATGATGGTTGCTGTGCTGCTTTGTGAGCCTTGGCAAGGAGATGAAGGCTCTATAGGTCTGGAGGATGCTCATCCTCTGTTGCACTCTAGCACTGAGGTCCCTAATCAGCTGCAGCCCAATCATGCTTTGTGCTCCAGACAGCATCCTTCTGCACATTTAATTCTTGTTAGGTCCCCATTACATTTCCCAAGTGGTTTGTAAAGAAAGTAATTCAGTGCAGTTTCATTATACAGTTAAAATATCATTTCTGCTCGGTGTGATTATTTGTGATATGTAATGTAAGGCTGTCTCTGGATCTAAAATTTTAAGTTATGTTTGTGTTTTCAAGACACTGTCACTTTACTATACTCAAATATTTAAGAAACTTCATGTAAACAACACGTGCTGGACAGCTGACAGTTTCCTACAGAATCATACAATTATGGTGAAATGATATCAGGTGAAAGTACTGATCTAGAAATGTGAGTAGTTATAATGTAATCTAGACAGCCTTTTTTGTCATTGATGAATCATTTTCTGAACCGAAACTAAAGATCCTGCATTCACTGATCCATGTCAAATTCCAAATTCCAAATTCCATCCAAATTCCATGCCAGTTAATATAGGATGTCACCAGTAGGCTGACATGGGATAGGGTTAGGGTTAGGGGTGGAGTGAGGGTTTGGGTTAGGGCTCTGGTGAATGTGGGCTATTCGTTGGTATCAGTACAAAGTTTGTGCTCCATTCACTTGACGATTGACACGAGTTTCAAAGGATTAAGGGATCCCCGGTTACCAAGACGTTATTGTCCTATTAATCAATATTTGTACCAGTTACATAGAAACACTAATAAAATCTCCCAACAAATCTAAGTTTGTATAAAATCGTTAAAAAAACACTTTTCACACGTGGCTGCCATTGTTGTTTATTTCACAATGCTGTTTGGGTAGTGATGTCACAAGGTTGGCCCTTGGCTCGGTCCCATTCATTTTACCTTATGGTGCAAAAACATTTCATTAGTGTAACCCATCCCATCTGAACCCGAGAGAGATGTGAGCGAGGATGGATAATGCTAAAAGACAGAAGACCAATGAGCTTCAAAATGAGGTCAAAAAAGACGCGAAGAGGCAAGTTGGCAAAAGTGGCTGGTGTGTGTGCAGCAACTGCATTGCTATTCTAACAGAGAGAGACTGTTGTAAGTAGCTCCACTTTTTGTCAGTGGCTGTTCACTATAGACTTATTGTGTTGACTGACCGGATGACTCTTCATCAGCTTCCTCCGTGATTGTCCTGCTGCCCGGTCTTTCATCATCGGATGCTACCTCTGCAGTAGCAGGTTGTTGACATCTTCACAAGAGAACATCCAGCGTCTCCTGCCTGTGGCGTTTCTTCAAGCGGGCTTCACTCGTTTCCCAAGGACCTTTCGTATGCGTTCTAAATAAAACTAACAGCAGCCATGAGCTCTTTCAGCAGCCTAGCTCAACTAAATACGTCCAATGTGTCCTGAGAAAACCAAGGAGAACACCTTTACCGACCCTTGGGAAGTTTTATGCGTCCACAAGCAATTTCCCACTCCTATCTCTTCCTCTTGTCCCTTGGATAGCTGTGTAAACTAGCATCAGTCACTTTGTTTTATTTGGACTGGAAATTGCACCAAAAGCAGAAAGAAATTGCATTAAACAGCAGCACAATTTGGCATCATTATTGTATACACCATACCTTACCAAGTGAAAGTTAACAGTAGCAGAAAGCCAAAGTTAAGTCAAGCAACATCATTAACCCAGCATGTATTGTGATAGTAAAACGATGGCGGCACCCCTTGGTTCAAATATGTGTTATTAATTGTGATTTGTAAAGAAATAACAAAAAAACATTCTCATCAGGGTTAAGGTTAGGTAAGGGGGTAATATCCACCATCCCTGAAGTAGTGATCCCGAAAATCGTTTATCCCAGGATCTGTATCAGAGAGCGAAATAACTTAACTGTCTTGACTGGGCTTTCCAATGGCACCACTCCTAATATTGGCAGGAGAAATACAAAAATAACAATTATTTTAAAGACAAAAGCGGTTGAATTGCAGAGGTAAACGATCAGAAAAAAAAATCTAAATAAAGATTACAATAGCAACTTGTAAACCTGTGATCGACAAGACACTACTAATGGGAACTTCTTTTGTCGGTCAAATCTGCACATCATTGTAATCCATGAAGACTATATTACCCTGTTGGCTTTCATTTTTTTCTTTCAGTCAAACAAAATCCACCGCAATGAGAAAACAGGTTCAAGTTTCGAAATAAAGAGCTGAGTGAGAGAAAACAAAGAAACTGCCTGTCTGTGAAGGAGAGCTTGGAAGTTAACAGTTCAGTTACTCTAAAGTCCATTACAGTAAAAGCAATAACTTTGTTTGACCAGGGCTATAGTAGATTCTACTGGTGGAGTTTTCGGATTAATTTTGTTTCCTAAACCTATTCACATGTCCCTTCAGGGGCCGCCTTGCAAAGAGGAGTGAAATAGAGATAGTTGTATACTGGGTTCCCAACCAACAGTGTTTTTAAGAGCAAAACGCCTTTTCCAGAATAAATAGATCTGTGTCGCAGACTGCTAGAATAGAGAAAAGCCCTCGGTTCAATAATTAATTCCCGAGTTGAGGGTTTTGGAGAGCCGCTGATTGGGCTGATTTTTTTTATTCTGTTATGATACAAAGGAGTTCGTTTGAAGTAATTTGTCCCAGAGAGGGCGGCTTGGAATACCATACATGCTTTGATTTAGCAAAGCAAATTTAATTTTGTTTGCTTTATGCAAACCAGCCGGGGCCGCGGGGCTTTCTCTGATTCCACCAGAGGGGTGATGGTGGTGGTGCTGATGGAGGTGGGGGAGCGCACACAACACAATCACAGTGCCGCTGCCGCTAATGTGTTATACAGATCGCACACTCTTACACACAGAATCGTGCAGTGAGCAGCAACAGTTCAAAAGTACAAAGCCCGTACACACACACACGCACACACACTGACACACACACACACACACACACACACACACACACACACACACACACACACACACACACACACACACACAAGAAAATCCCTTTGAAATCAAAGCTTAAAATATTGTGTGTGTGGTGTTTTTTGTTTCTCTCTATCTTTCTGTTATTAGTGTTACTGGTATTATTCCTA
>CAAKHD010011624.1:210476-248173 GCA_901007705.1 Fistularia tabacaria
CAGAAAAAAAAAGAAAAGACCGCGCACACACACACGCACACACACACTCACACACACACACACACACACACACACACACACACACACACACACACACACACACACACACAAGAAAATCCCTTTGAAATCAAAGCTTAAAATAATTGTTTGTGTGTTGTTTTTTGTTTCGTTCTATCCTTCTGTTATTAGCGTTACTGGTATTATTCCCATCATGTTGTTTTAGCTACTTGCTCTCCCTGTTTGCTGGGGTTTTGTTTTATGCTGCTAATGAAAGCGTCTCTCCTTGCTTTTGTTCTGCTTCATTTTTTTTCAATACGTGAATAGAATACATCTGTTTATATCTGTGTCTGATATTTCCTGAGATGTTAACTCTTGACATCACCATAATGAGGAGGCTACTTGTGATTTTGTTGTTTTTTTTTTCTTTCAAAGGCTTTTCTTCATAACTTTGAGCATATATCCATCACACAGGAAAGACATACATTCCCCATGTGGCTGGAAAAAACATGCATGTGCCATTAACAATGGGACAGTTTAAGTTACACGCCTTTAATTATCTTAGTTTTGTCCTTCATTGTAAAAACTCTCCGTGGACAGATGTCGAGCCCTACAGTGGAGGCATTTCTGCTCCAGCAGAAAAAAGGGCTTTTCACAATAGATGGTATTCTTATACTCAATTCAAGTAATTTTCTTTGGGAACAATAATGAGTGAATAAAGCAGAAAAACCCAATTTCCTTTATGCTTTTTATATCCTGAAAAAGCCCTCATTGACGACCCTTTGGTCTTTTGTTATAGAAAACTGAGCTAATATCCTCCAGCTCTCGCCGCAGTTTAAAGGTCTTAATTGGATTCTATTAGTATATTGCTTGACATGACACTTGAGTCTGCTGTATTAGAATTCCCCTGCCTCAGATTAAAAGAAGACACACTCTACATCCTTCTCTCTAGGCTTTTGCATTGAAGTCACAAATATTCTATAGAACTCACTATTTTTATCGACCCCATTATTGAAACAGTAAGTTTGACTTAAACGGGTTATTTTATGTCTAGAGGACCTGCAGTAAAATGTATGACAGTGTCTCATTGCAGCAGTTTATGTATCCATAAACCCCTGCATTAATGCACTATATGCCTCACCTGATGGAAAGTACTGGAAGCCCCATAAAACTGTCTTCCAGGTCTTTTCTACAGAAGATTAGAGCAATGGCAAGCCTCCCTGAAGGTTTCCCCTCAAAATATCACACAGACCCGAAGTGGTTCCTTTCTGGTTTCAGTTGGTGTAGAACACAGGCCGAAGGAAAGATACGTTTGATGATATTCTCTTTCATGTCTCTCACCGTGGTCCTGAGTTGATATGGAGGCATGTTCAGTATCTGTTCAACCAAGACAGCCAAGACAGCCAAGAGCCTGAGTGGAACTTTGACACAGCAGGATGCCATGTTCACACTAGGTAATTTTATGAATTCATGTACCAGGCTCTCTGTACGTAAACTATAGATTGTGCTGCAGATAGAGTAATGATACAGTATACAAACAATACAACAAAAGCATGAAAGCAATTTGAGAGACTGCATTACTGTCATATCAGTCTTCATTGGCTGCTCATTTCCATGTACCTTGGCCTGCCACAACTTTGTCAGGATCCAATCACATCTCCTAGAAGAATTGGTTGTACAAGCACAAAACCAGTTTTTGATCCGGAGGAGAGGACTGTAACAGGAGGACCTGAAGTCACAAACACAAAGCAAGCAAAGTACCATTTCACCTCCAACCATTTCTCTTTGATTGGTAATGTCATCAATGTATACATGACAGTAATGTTTAACATTCAACTGTTGATGCAAAGAGTCACCTGCACTTTCATACGTGTATATATTAATACATCCTCCATTAATCCCCGTGGGGAAATAGGTTCTCTGCATTCAACCCATCATGGATGAACCATGAGCAGTTGGCTGCCGCCTCGCAGTGCCAGGGGAGCAGTTTGGGGATCAGTGTTTCGCTCAACAGCACTTTGACAACAACACCTCACAACACAACTCAACAACACTTTATGCTAAAATAACTGGGTCACTGGTACTGCAATGGCCCAGCTATTTTATTTATGTTACAGTGAAATAGTTACTTCGGTGACAGTGGAGCAAAATAATCAATTAGGATGTTGGCTCAAGATCGCACTAGAGAGAACAGATTCAGGGCCAGCCACTACCTGTCTGATTGGGTGGGTCTGCGGAGAAAACTACATTCTATACAGGAAAACAGCTCTTTACTGGAATTTCTTGTTTCTGAGCCATTACTGCCATTTGATTTAACTCCATTCAGAAATGTTTTCTTGCTGGGTTGCCTCATGTGTTTTTCTGCACCACACTGGCCCCTTTTTTTAAACACAAAATTTTCCCAGGCGCAACTGCATCAATAAAATTGTTCTCTAAAGGGAAACTGAGTGTGGTACCTGTATGTCAACTTTAGATGCTCTTCCAATACTTGCTGAAGTCAGAGAGGTTAATGAAATGTAGTATGAATAGATCACTGGACTATATAGATATTAATTGATTAGTTTAGTTTGGTTATAACAAAACATTTGAACGAGCTATCATTCTCCATAACCTTCAGACTTCTAATGAGTTTACACGGAAGCTAAAACTATTAACATTAGCAAATAGTTGTGCACATAAACCCATCGAGATAAGTTGCGATATATTTGGTTGGCTCCCATTTAGTCTTCTCATCTGATTTTTGCTGTTCATTTATTAATATTACAAACCTAATAAGATGAGCCGTAATGTTATGTCAATTTTATTGCAGCCTCAGGGGGGCACGGGCCAGTGTCTCCCTGATCTGGTCCAAAGCACGGATAAATGCAGAGGGTTGCGTCAGGAAGGGGGTCAAAGAAGGAGAGGAGGAAGGCGTGTTTGGAAGCAGAGAGAGAGGAGGAAATGCAAGAGCCTGTGGCTGAGAGTAGGGCCTTTGAAGATGGGACGATGACAGGAAAAGGTAGAGAGTTGGTTGACATGATGCAGAGAAGTAGAGTGGATATATTATGTGTCCAGGAGACCAGCTGGAAAGGTAGTAAAGCCAGATGCTTAGGAGCAGGTTTTAAGTTGTACTATCCTGGTACATACAGGAAGAGAAATGGAGTAGGAGTTATCTTGAGAGAAGAGTTTGATAGGAATGTTCTGGAGGTGAAAATAATGTCTGATAGACTTACTAGTCTGAAGCTGGAAATTGAAGGTCCATCGATCCATCCATCTTCAGCGAGTCCTCCGTAATCGGGTCGCGGGGGCAGCAGCTGGAGCAGGAAGGCCCAAACTTCCCTCTCCCCAGCCACATGGTCCAGCTCTTCTGGGGGGACCCCAAGGCACTCCCAGGCAAGCCCAGAGACATTGTCTCCCCAGCGAGTCCAGGGTCTTCCCGTTGCCTCCTCCCAGATGGACATCCCCGGAATACCTCCCCCGGGAGGCGTCCAGGAGGCAAGGTAAAGGAGGCAAGGTAAATTGAGAGCTTCACCTTCCGGCTCAGCTCCCTCTTCACCACGACATACCAGTACAGAGTCCACATCACTGCAGACGCTGCACCGATCCGCCTGTCGATCTCCCAATCCATCCTTCCCTCACTTTTGAAGTCCCCAAGATACTCCTACGCTTGGGTCAGGACCTCTTCCCCAATCTGGAGTGGGCATATCACCCGTGTCCGGTTGAGCACCATGGTCTCGGATTTGGAGGTGCTGATCCTCATCCGGGCCGCTTCACACTCGACTGAGAACCGCTACAGTTAGAGTTGGAGATCATGGCCTGACAAAGCCAACAGGACCACATCATCTGCAAAAAGTAGAGACTTGATCCTACGGCTACCCAACCAGGTCCCCTCGACACCCTGGCTGCGCCTAGAAATTCTGTCCATAAAAGTTATGAACAGAATCGGTGATGAAGGGCAGCCCTGGTGGAATCCAACGCTCACCGGAAACGGGTCCAACTTATGACCGTCAATGTGGACCAAGCGCCGACACTGGACATACAGGGACTGAAAAGCCCGTATAACAGGGGTTGGTACCCCATATTCCCGGAGCACACCCCACAGGGTTACCCGCAGGATACTGTCAAATGCCTTCTCCAAATCTACAAAACACATGTAGATTGGTTGGGCTCCCATGCCCTCTCGAGAACTCTGCTGAGGGTATAGAGCTGGTCCACTGTTCCATGACCAGGACGAAAACCACACTGCTCCTCCTGAATCCAAGGTTCAACAACCAGGCGGACCCTCCACCTCAGCTACTGTCCCCGATGTCTACACAATGCTGCAGAGGTGTGTCAGCCAGGACAGCCCTAAAGCATCCAGAGCCTTGAGGAACCTAGGGCAAACCTCATCCGCCCCTGGGCCCCGCTACTGAAGAGTTTTTTGACTACTTCAGCAACTTCAGCCAAAGAGATAGGCGGACCCCCTCCAGGGGTTCCGGTTCTGCTTCCTCATTGGAAAGCATTTCAATGGGATTGAGGAGGCCAGAGAAGTATTCCTGCCACTGATCTACAAGGTCACGCGTTGAGGTCAGCAGCGTCCCGCTCCCACTGTACACAATGTTGACAGAGCACTACTTCCCCCCACGAGACGCTGGATGGTGGACCAGAATCTCCTCGAAGCCCACCGGAAGTCATGTAGTCAGTAGTCTCCATGGCCACACCCAAGTTTTTGCTTCTGTTACTGCCAAAGCCGCGTGCTGCTTGGCCTGCAAGTACCTGTCAGCTGCCTCCGCAGGCAAAAAAGGCCCGATAGGACCCCTTCTTCAGCTTGACAGCATCCCTTACCACTTGGGTCCGCCAGTGGGTTCGAGGGTTGCCACCCTGACAGGTGCCAACTGCCTTACGGCCGCAACTCTGGACTGCCACTGGTGGAGAAACATGGTCCATTCGGACTCAATGTCCCCTGCCTCCCTTGGGACATGGTTGTAGCTCTGCGAGAGGTGGTAGTTGAAAGTCCTTCTGACAGGGGACTCTGCCAGACATTCCCAGCAGATCCTCACATTACGTATCTGCAGGGATAGAAAGAGTGGTAATTGGTTCAGATTTCAATGGACATGTTGGTGCAGGCAACAGAGGTGATGAAGAAATGATGGGCTGGTTTTGTATCCAGGATAGGAAGGCAGAGGGACAATTGTGGTAGACTTTGCAAAAGGGATGAGATGGCTGAGGTGATTTTTTTTTTTTTAATGAAAAACACAGGACCATAGGGTAACTTGTAAGAGGGGTGGTCAGAGCACTCAGGTAGACTGAAAGAGATCAGTGACTGCAAAGTAGTGGTAGGTGAGAGTGTAGCTTGACAGCGTAGGATGGTGGTCTGTAGGATGACTCTGTTGACAAGGAAGATCAAGAGGACAAAGGCAGAGCAGAGGACAAAGTGGTGGAAGCTGAAAAGGGAGGAGTGTTGTTTGGTTTTCAGGGAGGAGTTGAGAAAGGATCCTGGTGGTCAGGGAGAGCTTTCAGATGACTGGACAACTACAGCTAATGTGATCAGGGAGACAGGTAGGAGAGTCCTTGGTGTATCACCTGGAAGGAAAGTAGACAAGGAGACTTGGTGGTGGAATGAGGAAGTGCAGCGGTATGTACAGAGACAGCGGTTTTCAAAGAAGAAGTGGGACACTGAGGGGACTGAAGAGAACAGACAGGAGTACAGGGAGATGCAGCATAAGGTAAAGATAGAGGTAGCAAAGGCAAAACAAAGGGCATACGATGACTTGTATGCTCGGTTGGACAGTAAGGAAGGAGAGAATGATATATACAGGTTTGCAAAACAGAGAGATAGAGATGAAAAGGATGTACAGGATGTACTACATTGAGGAAGTCTGGAGTGACAGAGGATGTTAGACTGGTACAGGACACGTATGCTGGCTGTGAGACAGTGGTGAGGTGTGCTGTAGGTGAAACAGAGAAGTTCAAGCTGATCCTTTCATCAGGGATCAGCTCTGAGCCCCTTCTTGTTTGCAGTTATGATGAACAGGCTGACAGATGAGGTTAGACAGGAATCTCCATGGACCATGATGTTTGCGGATGACATTGTGATTTGTAGTGAGAGCAGGGAACAGGTTGAGGAAAATCTTGAGAGGTAGAGGTATGCTCTGGAAAGGAGAGGAATGAAGGTTAGTCACAGCAAGACAGAATATATGTGTGTGAATGAGAGGAACAGTGAGGCTATAAGGAGTGGAGATCAAGAAATTGAAGGATTTCAAGTTTTTAGGGTCAACAGTCCAAAGCAACGGAGAGTGTGGAAAAGAGGTTAAGAAACGGGTTCAAGCAGGTTCGTTGATGGAGAAAAGTGTCAGGAGTACTATGTGATAGAAGACTATCAGCCAGAATGAAAGGAAAGGTGTCCAAGACAGTGGTGAGACCAGCGATGCTGTATGGTCGAGAAACAGTGACAATGACTGAAAGGACAGAAGGCAGAGCTGGAGGTCGCAAAAATGAAGGTGTTGAGGTTCTCTTTGGGAGTGACGAGGATGGATAGGATCAGGAATGAGTCCATCACGGGGGACAGCACATGTTAGATGTTTTAGAGAGGTGGTCAGAGAAGCCAAACTGAGATGGTTCGGTCTTGTACAGAGGATGGATTGTGAATATATTGGTGGAAGGATGCTGGAATTGGAGCTGCCAGGCAGGAGGTCTAGAAGAAGACCGAAGAGAAGATTTATGAATTCATATGAAGTTATTTGGTGTTAGAGATGAGGATACAGAGAATAGTGTTAGATGGAGAAGGTTGATTCGCTGTAGCGTAATGTGATGTCAATTTTGTGGTAGTGGACTGTAAATAAGTGTTCACAAGCCATACTGTCTTAAACATTTCAGTGTCAACAGTGAACACAGGCTGAGATTGTTTCTATTCCTATTTTTATTATTGTTTCCATATCATTGCACAAATTATTCCTATGTGATCTCCTACTGGGATAATTAAAGGTGTTAAACATACGTTCACTAAAATCCATGCAACATCCGATGAATGTTCCTGAGCTCTTTAAACCAGAGGTGCACCCACGAGGTGAAGTTTAATATCATGTCACACACACACACACACACACACACACACACACACAGACTTCCTTCCACAGTCTCCTCATATACAGTTCCGAACTAAAATAAGCCACAGAGTACTTCATGACAGTTAAGACAGGTGATCTTGTCAAACTGGGAGAGTCATTTTAATTTTCTGATGTTATTATCACACACGCAGCTTGTTTCTGTGTCTTTACCTGCTCTGATTTATATATTGACAGGCTGAAGGAAATGGATCATCTCCATCCCAATGTATGTAGCCTCATATAATTGCTTTTACAATGCTTTTGCAACATCAGCCATGCAGTCATTTATTCCGAGTCTTTTCCTGTTCTTATATTGTTATTCCTCTCTCTTCTTTGTCTCACTCACTGCAAAATTCTCTTCCTTCATCCTAGGCCCCCCTTTCTTGCTGATATTCCTGCTTGCTTCCTTCCCAATTCACTCCTCCATCCTCTCTTTCACAGCATGTCGTGTGATAAAATAGATTGCAATTACTGTGTTGCTGTGAGAAGAATGGATTAATTAAAATATAATGATGCCGATCACACCAGCAGGCGTCTGTTGAAATCTGTCCATTTAGGGGCTGTGGCAGAGGACTTGTAATGCCCTGATCATTTTGCAGCGGCCACACTAATTATGAAGAATGGTTTATTACATGGGTGCGGACGGACTTACGAGACAATACAATGAGCACGAGGTCATATACCATCATTGAGATTGTTACAATACATTTAAGATTAGATATGAAATCTGTGATGAGTGGCAGAGCAGAGAAAATTGAGGATAACACTGAATGTTTAGGTTTGAATAGTTACATAGTTCGTAGAAGGAAACAGAGGGGAATATGGTGTCTTTAAGGACACAATCAACGAGTCTGATTTGAACGCTTGTGTTTTGTGAGGAGTTATTTTTTCCGAAATCCTGACTCATAGAAAAGAGCCCATTTGACGTTTCAGCTTAAAAATTGAAGGCTGAAGCTGCAGGTAATTACTGTTACATTCACCCATATGAAAAATAATATTTTTAAAAAGTTTAAAGAAAAATTGGATTCTAATATTTAAAATATTATTTTTTCACTCAATTCTTATGAATATGGACAAATTCTTCTCAGTCTGTATGTTAATTCATTTTGCAGTCATTAAAGTAAATGGATTCAGACAAAAGGTACTTCCATTTTCTAGACAAATTCATACAATATTTGGAACCCCCATATAAATGACAAATTTCATATTCTTTGAATCTTGCAAGGCAGAAGCATACTGAATCATGTTCGGCTACAAGTCCTTTTGCCACATCACATATGCAGAGCAATCCAGACCTTCCAATAGAAGGAGTATCGTATTTTGTATCTCTGGAGTTATTCGTTCAATAAGTTGCCAAACCCTGTTTTACAGAAGCATCACTGAATCCCAGAAGTCACAGAAAGATACCTGGATGTAAATTTTACATATATACATATATTTACATCCATCTACCAGTCATGCCTATATTTAACCTGGCATTTAGCAGGTCCCATGTTTTTCAGGAACTGAATGTCTTCACAATTCTTCACAACCCTGAGGAAATTAATGTTTGGGGTTTGAAGAAAACATGCCAACATTTGACAACTGGCGTTCCCTTTTCCGCTGAGAATGATTACAGTTCTTAACATAATGTAAAGTTGTGAAATGTTTACTTCTGACATGGTTGTTTTAGAATTCTGCTTTTCAGTGTTTGACCGTTAATTATTTGAATGCCATATCTGTCAAGTCAATACATTTCTTACCAAAATTGAGACGTTTATTGTGGAAAGTGCCTGCGCGGTGGAGTCATATAGGAGATCAATTGTTGCTTGTCTGGCATTAATAATGCTCGATAAGTAAAGATGGTCTGGGCTTAGTCTGTCCCAATTTATAATGCCCGATTGTGGTCTCTGACCCGAGCTCAATTAAACTGTCTCGGTACGCTACTTGTGGTGTCAAGTATTGATCTTCATTATTATTTCCTGAATAATCTAAGAGAAAACCCAATCCAAAGATTTCCCCTGTAGAAAATGACTACTTTTTAGACTTAGAATCAGCAACAGTACCCAAAGTAATGGGTGAACTTTCAAAGAGGAAACATTGTTACCTTAAAAGTTTTATAGAAACTAAGTGTGAACCAGTAGCATGTTGTTGTAGTGGCTTTGAAAAAGCTGCAGAAAAAGCTGGCTATCTAGCTGTCCTAGAGATTGGCATATAGGCCTTGGTGTATGCGCTTGGGGATTTGGGTGTTTTTTTTGCTGGTGGATGGGATTCCATCTGTTTGACCTCCATATAGAGCAGGAACTATGATGTTGGGAAACAAACCTCTACCATTACTGGCAACGCAGCCCCCGCCGCCATTGTGTCAATAAACATGTCAGCTGGCACACGCCAGAGCAATCTGCAAACAGATTTACGGTGCATGAAATATGGTGGTGCTTTTATTGGTGCAAAGGCTTGTCACTCATAATTTATAGGCTGTTGCCAGGCGGGCTGTGATGTCGGCACCCTCTAGAACCCTCTGGAGAATAAGAAGAGAGGAAGTAAAAGAGGTAAGGGTTTGAGGCGTGGTGATCGGAGAAATTGGGGATAAAATAGGAAAGAAAAACAGGGAGTTTGTGTCTGTGTGAGAGCAAGAGGGAAAGGAATTGAGCGGAGAGAAGGTAATGAAAGTGTATGAATAAAGTAAAAAAAAAATGGCACACATATGCCTTGTTCTTCTCTGTGTGTGTTTATCTGATTAAGGGAATAAAAGAGCCAGTATTTCCAGGGTTTGTACAAATGGATTTCCTTTCCTCTTGGTATCCTTTCAACACCGATTTTTATTGATCACATGTTCAAGAGAAGAAAAAGAAAAAAAGATAATCTGTAATTTAGAGCTCCGCTTGAAGACTCTCCGACCGAGAATTATACATCTGCAAATCTAGTGTCAGTGGCTTACGTCTGCAGAAGCAGAGTGTCCAAGCAGAGTGTCCAAACTGGCTTAATTACACCTAATCTCTTGTGATTGCATAGGTGAAACTATGGTAATTATCCTGTGGGAGATTTATATGGAAAATAACAACGGACGAATAGATCAAAGAGATACTGCCCTCTCTGTAAAGACAAAGTGAATACGAAAGAGACTGCATGGGTGCTGAAACAGAAGCTTGAAAAAAGCAGCAAAAAACAATGGTAGGGCACTAAAAAATGAGATGAGATTTATTCCCTCTTTTGAAAAATGATACTCAGCTCACAGAAAACTATTAGAATGTTTACATTTGTGGCATTTTGTTCCATATCAAAATAATTAATTGCCTCCATTTTCAAATTAAAAGTACATTACAACACAATTAAGGATGCAAATGAGTCTGGGGCTGTCGTGAGAAGCCAGGAAAAGTGAAAGAGCGATTGCATTGATGTATGAGGGTTTGCATGCTTTTTTGTGTATTAGGTGTGTCGCGATAGATCATCGTGCATGAGTGTGTTTGAGTGTGTGTTTGAAGACTGGTACATTAACGGCATGTGTGGAGGAATGTGTTCTATTGCCTGTATTGAAGAGGAAAGCTGTGTTGAAATTACATCAGCATAGGTAAATAAATCAGGGCCCCGCAGTCATAAACAACAGAGTAATTAGGTCACTCCCCGCTCAGTAACCGATCGACCAGAGAAGCAGATACTATGTTATTTCTGTTCTGTTAAAGGCTTCTGTCATGGGTGAGAGAAGCAGCATAAACAATACACTTTAACACACACATATTTCTCTGTTTCCATGGGCTTTGACCTCCAACCAGCCTTTTCTCTGAAAGATATCTACATCGTGCTGGAGACAGTAAAACATTATTTTGTCATAACCTCCTCTCTTTGGAGGGAAAACAGATATAAAAGTATATAGCCTGTGGTTTACTGCGTGTCCCCCTCAACCAGCATGGCAGCAGCACGCAGGGCTGATGGATGCCGGACGTCAGCTGACTTTTAATTGCTCGTAAATTTTTGATCCGAGGAAAAATGCCACATTCTCCTTGTCCCCCGTCGACATGGGTGATGGAGTCACTCAGGAGGGAATAAAGGAGCCTTGGTGAGACACAAAGGGAGGAAGGAAGAAAGACGAAAAACACACAGAGACACACTAATGACTGATATACCAGTCAAAACATTGTTTATCAAAGAATCTCACCCTCAGGTATCAGTGAAGGCATCTAGTTCCGTGCAAAATCTGTTAACAAGAACATTTATTAAAAAAAATAAATCCAAAATATTTTATATTTATCAACCTTAACCCTGCATGTAGTCGATATTATCTGTGTCATTAATGACATTCTTATAGATCACTGTGTACCTTGATCATTACGTCAGTAGTTCCAAATCCAGTTTTGAGGTACATTTTACTTACATGTAGTCATTAAATTCTGTCATGCCACTGTTTGCATCTTAGTGGATGATAAATTGTATTTTATCGAACTGGTATTTCCTCCATTCAGGGATAAGTCACATTTCAAACTTTGCATGAATAGCTTAAATATTTTTTGTCCAAGCAAACCAATCCCTTTGTTGTAAAACAAGACCGAACATAGATCTAAATGAGTAGCACAAAGATGATGGACGAAGAAGATGATGGACAAAGAAGATAAAACATTGCCAAAAAAAGATGATTCTGAAAGATCATAATCCAGGTAAATCATGTCACACACAGGTTTTGTCAGACTGAGGTTTTCACTTGATGCTTTTGTCATCTGGCAAGACACATAGGAGATCCATCAGGTATTTGACATTGCTTTCATATTTCTTACTTAATACCATGACGGGAGGTTGTATGGTAGTCCTCTAAATCTTTGGAGTGGTTAAACATAAGTAATGGAGCATTCTGCTTGTTTTTAATACACATGCTCATTTTTGTTTTAATGCATTGTCAAACATGCAGCTATTCTTTATGATCCTCTGTGTGACACCATCACTTTTAACTGCAAGAAAGTTAATGTTTATTCAATCTGAACACGGTAGCATATCCCGTTTGCGATTTAAATTTCCCTGAGGAAGTTTTAATCTTTAATTGTACACAACTATGTTATGGTCATCGCTAGCTGTCTACTCTTGCTTTACAACTCTGCAGATCAGGATTCATCACAGTATGATATCAGAATATACTGTTTGTTTGTATTCTAGACCTAAAAGTACAAAATTCAGTGTTGTTCAGTGTTGAACATCCTGACATGACATGAGTTGATAAGTTATCCTGTTCAAAGAAATTAAATTAATTGATTAATCTAATGAAGTAATTTGCAATTAAAAGTACAGGTTTTGTTTTAAGCCTTTCGAAACAGCAAGCTTTGTACACATTTCTCTCACGTTGTCATGTCTGCAGTTCCCCATGCCCAATAATGGTGTTTTTTTATTTTTTTATTTTTGCAAAAATCCATGGTAGTCATTTGTAAGCACTTGTATGTAAGGATATTCAACTATAATATATAGATTTGCCTAAATTACTTTGAATTGAATAATCATCAAAGGGGCCACTACCGGGTCACACCATGACTCCCTTACTCTAATCAGAACAGTGATATGAAAATGGGAAGCCCAACAGGGCTAAGAGGAATGGAATCTGTCTTTGCATACGACCATTTTAGTTTTCACCTACTGTGGAACAGTCCTTTAAGTGCCGAAACTATGCTGACAGTAATGGCGATGAGATTGAAAAGTGCAGTTTAAAACCATCTCTGCAGACCTACGACTGCTGCCAAAACTAACAGATGCTCATCTGATCAATTTCTCACCCATTTGTCTTCCTCCATAGATGAAAGTGAGAGGAGATAAATATAGTTTTAACCCCACCATTTGTCTGTTCAATGCAGGAGGGTACGCTGTGGATGTTGAATATTTCCTTATTGTGTTTTAACGTTGTTCACATTTTATCTGCCACTGCTTTCTCATTTTTTTTCCAGATTTCCCTGTTGTTCTTGTTGAGCAATGTCTCATTGAGTGATGCTGTCTGATTGTGATCTCCAGCCCTCCTTAGTGAATAAATCAAGACACTTACAGTCAGGTCAGAGGTCAAAGTAAGTCATGTCCCGCTTGCTTGACTATGTGTCACAAACACCTACACATATTTAGAATATACATACCTTATCTGGTGTATAGAGTAAAGGAAAGAAAATTTAAAAAAAGAGATATTTCTACTAACAGAATTATAGGGGAAGTGTGTCACCCAGCGTTTTTAAAGCTCACAACCATTACACAGACTTGGAATTTTGGTACATTAGGTTGTTGTTCCAAAGGCGGCCCTTCATTGTATAAGTAATTTATATTTACTTAGTATACTTGAGCCACAGGTTCTGGGCTCATGTATGAAGAGAGGGGCACAGCTGTCAACTGATCACCAACTGGTGGTGAGCTGGCTCCGATGGTGGGGGAAGAGGGTAGTCAGACCTGGCAGGCCCAAATGTATTGTGAGGTTCTGTTGAGAATGTCTGGCAGAGTCCTCTGACAAAAAGAGTTTCAACTTCCACCGACTGCTACCAGCAGAGCTTCAACTAAGTCCAAAGGATACGGGGGACACTGAGTCCGAGCAGACGATGTTCAGTGCCTCCATTGTTGAGGCGGCAGATCAGAGCTTTCACTGTACGGCGGTCAGTGCCTGTCGAGGCGGTAACCCTCGACTTCTCTGGTGGACCCCGGCAGTGAGGGATGCCATCAAGCTGAGGAAGTAATCCTACCAAGCCTTTCTAGCCTGTGGGGCTCTAGAGGCAGCCGACAGGTACTGGCAGGCCGAATGGCTTGTGTCTATTTCTGCTGCCAAGGAAAACACTGGGGCATTGGAAGAGTTTGGTGAGGCCATGGAAAACAACATCTGGAGGGCTCCAAGGAGATTCTGGTCCACTGTCTGGCAACCCAGGAGGAAGAAGCAGTGCACCATCAACACTGTGTACAGTGGGGATGGTGGCTGGCTGACCCCGACTCGAGATGTTGTTAATCGGTGGAACGAATACTTCCAAGGCCTCCTCAATTCAGACAACACACCTTCCAATGAGGAAGCAGAGTCAGGGGACTTTAGGTTGCCTCTCCAATTTCTGGGGCTGAAGTATCCGAGGTAGTCGAAAAGCTCCTCAGCGGGGAGGGATGAGATCGGCCCTGAGTTCCTTAAGGCTCTGGATGTTTGAAGGCTGTTCTGACTGACACGCCACTGCAACATTGCATGTGATCGGTAAACTCGGGTAGTGGTCCCCCTCTTTAAAAATGGGAATTGGGGTGTGTGCTCCTAATGCAGAGGGATGACACTCCTCATCCTCCCTGGAGAGGTCTACTTGAGAATGCCGGAGAGGAGGGTCCACCGGGCCATTGAACATCAGATCCAAGTGGACCATGTCTATACTCTTGGCAGAGTCCTTTAAGGAACATGGGAGTTAGCTCAACCACTCTACACGTGTTTTGTGGTACGGGAGAAAGCATTTGACCGTTTCCCGTGGGGAATCCTGCCGGAGATGCTCCAGGAGTATGGGGTATCGAACCCTGTAATATGTGCTGTGCGGTCCTTGTGTGATCAGTTTCAGAGCCTGGTTCACACTGCCAGTTGTAAGTCAGATTTGTTACCGGCTAGGACTGGACTCCACCAGGACTGCCGTTAATCACAGACTCTGTTCACAACTTTTATGGACAGAATTTCTAAGTGTAGCCAAAGTATTGAGGGGACATGCCGGAGGGACTATGTCTCTGGGCTAACCTGGGAATATCTCGGGATCCCCCGCAAGAGCTGGACCAAGTGGCCTTGCAGAGGGATATCTGGGCCTCTCTGCATCAGCTGCTGCCCCTGCAATCCTGGTTAAGCTGCAGAAGATGGATGGATGGAGATGAATTCTTTTTTTTTTCTGCAAGCCGTGATTACATTAAACTCCCTCTTTTATTCTGTGTTGCAAAATAATAGAGCAGGTCGACTAGTGTGAATCTCTCATATGGAAGCTCTCATTCTCAAGCTTGCAGTGTGTGCACACTGCTGCTGTGAGGTTCTTTCCTGCTTTACCCCTTCCTAGCTTTCATCCACTCACTCTTTAGTTTAGTAGTTCATTTTAACACTTGCTGTCACGGTGCTCCATGGACTGGTGCATCCTTACCTGTCTTGTCTTTTAGTTTCCAAACTTACAAATGTCATTCTGGCCCTACTCTTCCCCAATGATTTTTCCAAAAGCACCACCATTGTGTCCTCTGTAACAAAGGTTTTTCAACTCAGTAGAAGACACCTCTGATCAGGGCTATCTAGCAGTCTTCAATGTATTGATTGTGGTTTGTTGGATTTTTTTGATTGAAGAGAAATGTGACTGGCCTTGACATGTGTGTCTATAAATCTATTTTGTTGCTGCGAAGTAATCACAATTTCCTAACTATTAATAATTTGCCAAAATGTACAAAACGTTCTAGCTTAATCAATGTTTATGTGTTGATATGTTTTGTATTATCATTTTGAAGTCACCTTGCTTATTTGTTCCTTTTTACTTATGATGCTTTTTGAAGTCTGACACACAGCAAGGGTTGACGCTAAAGTTGAAAATGAGGTCCTTGAGGTTCACCTGGGTTATCTATATTGTCGGGCCTCCACTGCTATTTTCCTTTTTTAGAATTGAGAAATGCCTACATAAATTGTGGAAAATAGAACAAATTATCAAATCCAATAAAGTTCAACAATGCTTCGTTAACAAAGAACTTTAGCACAGGAATACTGGCAATACAGATTCCCTCATGTCACAGATTTAATATGTTTCAGGGTAGGTAACTAACGACCTACACTTTAACTAGGATGACCCATGCAGACCCACAGCTCACTTTCAGCGGGCACAAAGGGAGAAAGATGGGTGAGCCTGATCAACCCTAGTAGTGTCAACCCAATTACTCATTCTCTTAAAGGGCTATTAAAACATAATTGCCCAACGATTTACATTCAAGTTAACGTGGCCCCAAGATAATTTATTATTTTCCATAAGCCCTCTCTTTTGTGTGGCGGCTGAAAGAGTATGTGGGAGCGAGAGAGGGAGACTGTAATTTCCTGAGTCATGAAGAAAGGCATGCTGGCAGCCCAGCATAATTGTTTAAACCCCATACTCAGACACCTTCCCGTAACCCCCTTTTAATCCTCGTTATCGCTCTCATTAGCCCAGGGTCAAGGGTCAGCCAGATCCCCCTAGAAACACAAACACTGCTTTGGGGAGAAGAAGGGATGGATGGTGAGCCGGACCGGGGGACATGAGGGCTGGGGCCTGGGATAGAGGTGGAGATTTTCCCCTCAGTGTATCAGCAAATAATCATAAAAAGATCTTTACTGCGTTCCAAGGGGTCTGAGACAAGCTCTGTGTTAGAATCAAAAATTAACGAAACACAGTAAATACCTGTTGTGCAGAAATTATGTCATCATCCATACACAGTGTCTGCATACGATTGGCAGTGAAATTATTCCATCACTGTATTTGGATAGAAGAAGTGAGGTGCATGTTATTGTCGCATTGATTTTTTTTAACTGTGTTCTGTAAATTACAACACAGAACCAGAATGTAACCAAATTAACTAACAGGCATTAAGTTAATTTAATAGACCGTTTTATGTTGATAAGGCAGTGCGATGCCATCTGGCTCCACCGAACCTGAGCCGGTTCCCTCGACCGAGCCTGAAAGATAGCAGCAGCAATCAAGTTTAGCATTTCCGCTTTTAATGCTGTTCTCTTAATGAATCAAGAGAAAAATATGGTGAAATTTCTGGTGATATTAGATACTCATGACAGATTCCTCCCAGAACTTATAATTCCTATTTTGATTCAGGCATAGTCCCCCCAACTCATTCTTCTTATAGGCCTTAAATTGTTCTCTGGTATCTGTGATTACGTAATCATTTTGTTGTGGCATCTCAAAGGTTTTTCCTTTGAAATTTTGTTGGGATAGTGTAGAAAGATAAAGCATAACTGAACTAAATAGAATAAGCATAACAACAACAACACAACACAACACAACACAACACAACACAACACAACACAACACAACACAACACAACACAACACAACACAACACAACACAACAACAATAAACATAGAACTAAAGTTCTATGTCAGCATTGTGGGACAACAAGTAACTAACAGGACCTTCACAGTTGCACACAGAGGTTGTATGTATCTTGATCGTCTCCATTTATGCGAAACATAACACTTTGTCTCATGAGTTTGCACAAATCATGCCTTATTCAGTTCCATGTCACGGGATATTAGATTTTCTTTTTTTATCCAAAGCATTTGGTCGGATATGAATGCTACTCTACTGGAACGCTCAAAAGGTCTACGATTTTGCAAACTCTCATAACACATCATTATTCTCATTGAACAGGAGTTGCTGGGTAGAAAACGTCAACATGCTGTGAATGACAGCAACCACTGATTTGAAAATGACTGTATCATTGTAGTGGGTTTTCGATGTTATGTGACTTTTCCCTTCAAGACATCTCTCTTTCTTTCTTTCTTCCTTTTTACTCAAGTACTTCTCTTTTGCTCTGCTGTGTATGTCTGCAGTGATCAAGTACTTGTTTTCTCCCAGTTTCTTTCCTTTTTGAAGTTACAATTTTTAAGTTATCAATTAAAGTCATTAAGGTTTGCTTAAATTAGGACGAACTGCTAAAATGGTGACATTCCCTCTTTCTTTATAAATGTACAGTAAAAGCTTTTTTCCTCCTCATTTTACATGCACGTGGTCTTGTCAGGGATCTTAGGGGTGAGGGTGTTTCCAAGGTCATAGCAATCAACGTTGCAAGGAGTCATTGTTGGGGATACAACTGTTGCAGCTATTGTTCACTCAAGCCTTTACATTTGGATATTTTTAAACCTTCATAGCGATATTATGTAGTATGGCTGAATTCTAAAATCATGAACTTGAATAGGGTGACAATATTTTTTTTTTGTTTGTTTCTTGGTATTGTTATTGTTGCGCTGCTGCAACAAACGAATATCCCCGATGGGGATCAATAAAGTATTATCTCATCTTATCTTATCTTATCTTATCTTATCTTATCTTATCTTATCTTATCTTATCTTATCTTATCTTATCTTATCTTATCTTATCTTATCTTATCTTATCTTATCTTATCTTATCTTATCTTATCTAAATGCTGAAACTGCAAGATTTGAATTCTAGCCATCAAACAAAAATTAAATACATCAATAAAATAAGAAATGAAAACATTTTGGTATAGCGATTGGCATGTTCTTGTGATATGAGACAAACATTTTCCATAGAAAGAACTAATTTTGGTATGTCCATATTTAACATCCTCCTTTGGAAACTAACTTTTTATCAGTATACGGTATATACCAGTTGATCCTGTTAAGACATCTGCTGAAGCAGCTTTTATAGTTTCTTTTTTAACCAGTGCCACTAACTACTTGACAGATATTTGCAAATCTCACAAATAACTTTCTCCTTATGCACTGATATCGTTCATCTATCTGCAAAGCACAAGTTTAGGCACTCTGTGCATGAAAACACCTTGATGATCACACTTCACAGAAAACAGGTTAATTCAGCAGATGAGTAGAAATATGTCCTTGTATTTTCCCGGCCTGATTGAAAGGACATGAAACGTATGAGAATTTCCAACTTCGCCTGTCGCCCATCAGTCAGAGTGAGAAACCAGTTATCAGAGTGGTCGCAGTCAGAGTAACGCTGACTGTCCTGTCTGCTCCAGAACGAGAGAACATTTCGACTGAGACCCAACAGAAAACAGGCCATGTGACAAAATGATAAGAGAGATGAAGAGGAAGCAAAGTGACCCATTCGCAGGACAGCAGGAAGCTTTTTCATGCTACTATGAACTGACAGGACTGCTAGCACACTTAATATAACTTAGAGTGTGTTGGTTTGTGTCTGTGTGAATGTCAGAGAGAAATATATAACAATGTCAGCTTGATCATCTTCTGCAAAGTTCTTTCTGATCATTATGAAATTTCTGGGAAGATTTTAGGTTCTTGTTTTTTTCTGTTTGTTTAGTTTTTCAATTTTGATTAATTTAATTCAAATTTGGAAACATTTTTGGTTTTTAATTGCTGCTTTGTCGCAAGTGTAACGCTTGTTAAGGAAAAAAAACATTGAATTGACTCAGAAGAAGTGTTGAAAATAGCAAAAATAACAATTGTTTTTTACTTTTTCGGTTGAAAGAAAAATTAGAGTTTGCTGAACATTTCTTTTTCTGCCATGTTAGAGGTAATTTCTTGAAAATTCTCTCTTAATATGATCGTGAGTAAACAAATGGTATTTGCACTACATTGTATTAATGTCTTAAAATCATCTAATGACCCCACACCTTTGTACTGTAAAAGTCATCCAAACCCACGTTGATCTGCAGTGCTTTTGCATGAAGAATCCTTGCATGTGTGTGAGTCTGTCCGCACTCACATGTGTTATGTCTCTGTGTGGCCGGATATTAAACTAAATGATAAAACTTCACCTCATTTATACAACAATGGGTGAGGAATAAGCTTAATTTCAATTCAGTGCGCATGAGATTGACTCTGGAAAAAGGATGACGAGGGGAGCTTGGGATCATGCAGGCCAGGCATTTTTCCCCTCACCATATGGCCAGAGAAAGCCTCCACTGCCTCCCCAGGCCTCACTGTGAAAAGCAATTGTGTGTAATGTGTAGGAATTAAGTATCTCATCATTCAGCCCAGACATGCAATTAGGGCTAAAGCCGTCGCTCGCAGTAGACATTGCATGACTCATTTTATTAGACTCATGTCAACTAATGCTCGCCATTTTTACACAGGTGAATGGGAGGAGAGAGCGCATTGATGGACACACAAACGCACACACACATGATCAAAGACATTAACCACTAATTTACATAACATCTCCACATGTCCTTACCTGTGTTGAGTTATTGGTTGGTGGTAATTTTTAGTTATTGGTCATATGTCTTTGTCCTTTTTTGATGTCAGTAATCAATGCATTCCACATTTTAGTAGGTCATGGCACAAAGAATTCTGAGGAGACTGACATTTGCAAACATGCACTTGTCAGAATTTTTTTGTTTTCTCAGGGTTCTCTCCATCCCACATTTGATAGTTGGTATAATATGGTGTAAAACAATATTATTCAATTTAAAATTGTGGGGTTTTTGAGACCTCTGAGGGGAAGGATTCATTTTTTGAGGAGAAAGTATGTTAGCAGTTTGCTGAATTGTTTCCTATAATTTTTTCAATTAATCAAATCCTGCTGGCTCTTCATGTCCCTTGTTAAAGTGTTTTTTAGTCAGAAGTTTTATTTGTTCATTTTTTTCCACACATTTTGCAAAAGGTAATTGCCATTAATAAATGTAATTTACATTTATTTTTTTATTTTTGTTATTCAGTCAATTTTGCCTCATTAAGGTTTGTACTTTTTCTGCACACCAACACACCCATTTCAGTTTTTTTCATACAAGTGCCAAGAACCTCTAAAAGTTGAACCCTAATATCTGATGTGGTAATGTGTGTGTGCTTGTTTTTTTGTTGTTGGTTTTTTTTTGTCACAGTATATGATATGAATTGCATTTTCAAACACAGGTGAACATTTCATTCCAATGTATCTTAGCAAGAAATTAAACTCATAGTACTTAGCTTAGTTATCTAACAGAACACTTTGTCTTATATCACTTTAGATAATTCCACTCAGGTAAGGCAATACATTTCACCATATTTTTTTCATATTCAGAAATATACTGAAAAAAAAATGATGTACATTATTTCATAATTTCCAATTCAGAATTATTAACATAAGTTAATAACAGTTTTTTTTCTGTTTGTTTTTTGTAACTCTGGTTAGAAACTCTGGAAACAAGACTATTATGTTCATCAGGGTCAAGCAGGACTGAACTCATCCAAATTGCCATTTTATAAAATATTTTTTCCAAACAGGCAAATATTTGTACTAATTTTTGAAGATTTTAGGTTCAATCCCAAATAATAATTTGTTTGAGTTATCGAATACTTTTTGAAGGCTTCGATCTCGCCCAATCTTGAGAGACAATGGCTCTGCAAGACATAAACATTATATATTTCAGGCCATTTACCATAGTCTCTTATTAATGTTGAACTTTAATGCATTAAAAACAGGTGCATGCTGTATGTTTTGTACCTCATCTCTTACCCCAGAGTCATGCTGTTATGAAATCTTAGTCATAGCCACAAGTTACTTTCAGCATAAATGGATTTTTTTTTCTGTTTCTTCTTATGGAAAAACCATGAACTCAAGAGATGCAAAACAAAGGTGAGAGTATGCAGTTATAAAATTATTGACATTTAAGAGAATAAAGGTCATGCAGAGCACATGAAAATGAAAGTTGTTTACATTGTCGGTTGTCTGGTGCTGCTCTTGATGTTTATTTCCACAAGTTAAAGTCTTAACTGAGACTCTTCAGAAGTCAAGTCTTATATTATTATTCACTGTTGTTTTGTTTTATAAGACTTTACATTAGTAATTTTCGATGATAATGTACAGTAAATGGTCCCAACTTAGCACTTTCATGCGGTCCAAAGCACTTCACACTAGATTGCATTCACTCAATCATACACACGATTGTGGCAGAGCTGCAATGCACAGCTCTAAACAGGCCAAGGGGATTTAGTGGGAACCGGTGTCTTACTCAACAGGGGGAGTAGTTAATTGTACCATGAACTTTTCGATCACAGGGCCGCCCTCTCTTCTTCAAAACCAACCAAATTTGGTTTACAATAGTTTAAAATGTGATTTGTCTATGCTGTAATAGAAACCATATGAAAGAAAATGCGTGCCCATTCTACCTCCTCGCATCTTTAACCAAAAGATCACAAAAAGCTTTAAATATGAAATCCATTTAATTGATCGCATTATTTCTTTGTTAAATTGTCATGTTGTATCATTACAGGTTCCAGTAACTGTTTGTCTGTGCTTATGATCATAAGGCATGACTTAGTGAGTCTGGATGCATAACACTTTTTAGAGGTAGACGTAAAGGTCACCTTGCAAATTCTAGGTATTCATAATTCTTCCCTCACTAAAATCAAAATAATTAACCAAGTCTTCCTTGACTTGATACATGGAACCTGAACATATTGCCTATATTATTATGGTGTAGGCTTTTCCAAAGTAATAAACATCTGCAAGACCATGTAATAATATTACAGGCTCGTCTACAAACATTAATACATGCAATATACACACAAGGAGGACACCTGCAGGCTCCCCTCAATGATTACACAGTTAACTACTTGGGCCACTGCAGCTAGTTAGAAAATATGTATATTTAAAACTATGGCTCACAGCGGGTTTAGCTAAAAAGTTAGAATAATTACAAAGCGCAATGATTCGGCATCACAGGCAGAGCAATGCTGCTCCTCTGTGTACAGCAACAAGTGGCTTAATGCTTATCTGAAAGCACAACCAAATATTGGATTATTTCAGTTGTTAAGCATTTTACATTTTATATAACATCAAAATTTGTCACCTGAGTACAACACCATAGCTTTTATAACTATATGCTTCTCATTACGCAAAGAAGTTTTGATGAATCACAGAGTGCCTGTAAAGGTTTTGTTTCAGGAGCCACCGTGAAGGTACGGCAGAAATCAGTACATTGATTAAATTAAAAAAAATGGAAAAAACGCATACACAATGCACAAAACTCCACCTACTGAACCTCAAACTGAAACCTCAAAGCTGCCAATGAAACGACAAAGAGTTACAAAAAAGATATTACAACTTAGTCTTCAATATGTACGCACAGATGTAGTGTAGTGCTTTTCTTAATTGTAATTTCTCCTGTTTGTCTCTATCTCTTCTGAGCTCATATCATTCTCTTCAAAGAGCTAAGCCTGAGTGGGCTACAGTGTAAATATCCCAGACCTGTTATTACCAGCAAAATGTTCTTAGCCATTGTTAAACCGCTAAGTACAAAATGGTGAATTGCAGACACGAAGATAGATAATTGCCACTCACACTGGAAATTTGGCAAGCATCTCCCCCACGAGACCCGGATGAAATGGTGCTTCAACCCCCGAAAGTGTCATTCTTAATGAAATGGTAATTACAAACCCAGCGGAACAGCTGAGGGGCCTGCCGGGGCCCACAGAGCCCAACTACCAGAATAAACCTGCTACAACAACCCGCAGAGAAGAAAGAGCAAGAAGGAGGCAGGAAGGAGGAGGGGGAGAGGAAGACAATGTGAAACAGGAGAGTGGCTCAGGTAGGCAGTAACACCAGGAATGTGGGATTTATTTCAAATGTGAAATGTAATACACACTCTGGGTTGGAGTGTGCTGTACACAGGGACCCTCATCAATAATACCGGCAGTGTTTGAAGGCAGGAGGGGAGGTTGGTTAAAAGCGCCCACACAGCCTGGGTAATTGATTGCTTTGTAAGTGAACGTGTCTTTAACCTTTGGGAGGTCAGGCCCAGTTGGACACCATCAGTCCTGCCTGGAGTTGAACCGCTTCCAGCCGTTTGTCTTCAGCTGCTCCCTTGTCTCAGGGCCGATTTGTCAAGCATGAAATGTTTTGGGTGTTTGGATTACAGGCGAGATGGGAAAATAAAGGCAAAAAGCCACCCCAAAGAAAAGGCTTGAGCCTAGATCTCCCAGTGATCTCCAAGCTGGGCAGAAGGCCAGCTACCTGGGGTGCCGAAACTAAAGGGGGGGTTGACTTTCCTGAAACTGAGCCACAATGAAGCCCCTGAAACACACATTCTGTGGCACTTGAATTACAGCCAGAACGGTGGCTGAACAGGAGCCAATGTGAGAATTGAACTGCAGCCAGAATGGTGACAAGAGATAGAGCCGAAATATCGCCTTGAGATGCAGCCAAAATGGAAGCCAGAGCCTCAGGGGATAGGAAGGAGCTTGGGGCAGCTAACTGTTTTCTTCACAGCTATACTCCTCATCACTGGAGATTTTTAGATGTCCCTATGCCAGTCTGACAGGTACTTAGACCTGTCTGGCTTGCGAGCTGTCAGGGAGTGACTAAAGATGATTTATCTTTTAGATTATCAGTAGCTACACTGTCGCTCATGGAATGCCCAGGAGACCCAGGTCACATAGAGAGCAACTTCCAGGACAGACCTTTGACACATCCAAAAAAAGCCTTTTCGTAGATGACCCCTGTAACCAACCTGCACCTCAAATAATATGTGTGGATCATGGCCATGTGTTTATCTTCAGGAGCAGTGTTTCATGACCGTAGGTAAAGGCTGCTTGTTTCTCCCATGTTTTTGTCAATGAGTTTTTCCAATGTTTAAACAAGCAAGAGTGTGGACATGCAAGAATGTTTGCCTGTGTGTCTCTGTGTTATGTGTGTGCGTGTGTGTGTGTGTGTGTGTGTGTGTGTGTGTGTGTGTGTGTACACGTGCACATCCGTGTCAAAGCACAAGGTGCTGTGTGTGCCTGCCAGTTCCATCTGCTGTTCTATTACCATAGACGTGATGTACCTGCCACTTCACTTCTCAGCTGAGATGTGTGTATTCTCCCATCCTGTTGTTAGATCTGACAACTTCTAACGCATGGTGGAAAAGAAGGGAAACTACTCTCAAGTTCCAAATCCCACCCTGTGTTTGACAAACTGTCGAGGACTGTAGAGAAACTGCAGTCTCTCATCATACACTCTCCAACTCGATCATCTCTCACGATTGTTTTCTATGTCCTTTTTGGGAAGTTGTTGAATGTGTTTTGCTCAGGCGTATTTATATTTTCATGCCACATGGGGTATTCTCTGTCTTAATTAACTGCTAGAGCATGTTCCATGAAGCCTGACATAGATAGTGTTTCTTAGGAGATTTGAAAGGGTGTGCACCAAATCAGATTTTTGATATTTAATTTATTTTTCTCTCTTATGCATGTGTATGGGTGTGTGTTTACACACCCCTGCCTTTCTTATTTTACCCAAAACCTACCATAGATGTAAAACTGATTTCAGGCAGCGAAGGACATTTCTTCATCATATTATTATCATATTCATCAAGCCATTTGCACATCATTGTGAGGTTGTATGCTTTCTTTTTTTTAAATGCTCAGAAGCATTAAGAAAATGTAAATGAGCACGTCAGTTCAAATGTACTTCAGTATGATTCAAGTCACCACAAGGTCAAGACCTGCTTTGCAGTTTCTCTGTCTCAATTATATTGTCTTGTAAAGTCTTATTCGTGCATGTATGGGATCTTTCAGTGGGAAGGACGGAAAATGAAACTGGACCAATATCTTTTGCTTCTAAAATTTAAGAACACAACTCTCAAGAACTCAAGCTCTTGACTTCACAAAATTCTTTTCTAACTTGGCAAGTTATCAATCTGTATATTTTCACAGATATTGCATTTTGAACATTGACTTTCTTAGTGTGTCATTTATGTTCTTTAATACATTAGAGAATAAAAATATTTCCAGCGGGAGAAAGAAATCAGTTATGACTGAATTTTCCACCCAATTTTGATGTGATGATCAAAACATATGGCAACCCCAGGATGGTCTTTCAAGGTGACTCAAGATCTGTACCCTCGCAATTCAAGCATTGCTGTAGTGTGTGTGTGTGTATGTATGTGTGTGTGTGTGTGTGTGTGTGTGTGTGTGTGTGTGTGTGTGTGTGTGTGTGTGTGTGTGTAGACAACAGACATGGGCTCTTTGCAGGAACGGATAGATGTTTGAAATATGCAATATCTATGTGTGCATTTGTACAAAAATAAGAGAACATCGCATACACGCATATTGTATTCTAGCACTTTTATCCATTGAAAGAAGCACACTGAAGGTAGTGTGTACCTCTGGAGCTCAGTTCTCTCTCTGTCTCTCTCTCTGTCTCTCTCTCTCTCTCTCTCTCTCTCTCTCACTCTCACTCTCACTCTCTCAGTGTCCCTAGTGGGGATGTAAAACTGGCCTTGCGTCTCTGCCCAAGCCAGATAGATTAATTAATTATCCAGACCTCTTTTTTCATTGCTCAGCCAATTACAGCAGGACTGAGCCTATGGTTTATGTACATGTGTTTTAGAGAGAGATAGAGAAATAAGGAGAGAGAGAGAGAGAGAGAGAGAGAAATTGAATGTGCATGTTATTGATGTTATTGAGTAATTAAAGGTTTGGGTGCTTTTCGCCAACAAACAATCCTGCTATCACTTAATGATAGAATAGCAGAGTTCAATCGTATTGTTTCATGTTAGAGTTGATTATATTTATGTGTGTCAATGAGACAGGGAAGGACATTAATGAAATGTAGGGCAGTGCATTGACATCAAAACAGACATGTTTTAGAAAAACAGTGGCCAGAATCCGAGTTTTCAATTCCTTATTATTCTTTTTATTTTATTTTATTTGCCATTGTCCTGTTCCTTGGAAGCATCATTTATTGAGGCAAATTCTTGATTGTAGTTTTGGAATTTTGTCTTTTTATGTCTGGATGTATGTGCTTTGATTGATGAGTCAACAGATAGACCAGACTGAATGTGCCACGTGTGTTTTTGTGCGTGACATACACCAATTTGCCCTGAGGGACAGGGGGAGCGGAGCGCTGCACCTCCTGCAGGGGGTGCCATGTCTCCCGGCAGGGGGGTGTAGCAGGGGATCAGAGGGGTGCATGTTCACCCTTCTTCCAAAACACGTACACACACACACATATCTCACTCCATGCTTGGAGGCGGGTTGGGGGGTGACTGGGACCATGTGCTCTTCTAAACCCCCACACATGCATAATTCATAAACAAGTAATAATTTTGCTCTTTTGTAAGGGGGGTGGGGGTGGAGGGGGAGTAAAACACGAAAAGTTCCACAACACCCTGCAGAGTCTCACACTGTCATTCACTATCAAAAGTCAAACATTGTTCAGGGTCCTTTTTCAGTACCCTCCAATCACATATGTTATATTTTGAGGAAACAATCTGGCTTCAAACTCTTTGGGAGAAGTGAATTTAGAATTTATGAGATCCATGTCCAAAATCATAAAGCAGGTGTCCCACTGATCAATCAGTAATTAAAAGGATAAGGAATTTCTTGATATTGTGATAAAACACAGATCTGTGAAAGATGCAAACAAAGTCTCCTGGTCCAGATTTAACTTGGTCTTCGGGGAAAGACAAACACTCAGGACATTGGACTGAATCTTTTGCCAAGCTTGAGCTCACTTAATTCTTTCTCCCTTCTCTGTCTCGCTCTCTCTTTATTCCCCCACAAGGGCAATGGCATCTGAAAGGACTATATCTTGGTGTTTGTCCAACAAGAACTCTGCTGAATTTCGTCCTCTTTCTTTTTTTTTTTGTTTTGGTTTGAATAACTCTTGAGCTGCAAATCAAAATATGCTGGACACCTAGAGTCAGGTCACAGGACGTAGATCATTGTGGCTTCGAGGAACGTCTGCTTGTGGAAGAGAAAGGGATAGGAGCCTGCTACTTTGACTAATGGCTGTGGTGATGGAAAGGGCCGTTTGCTGCCCATTCTCCAGAGACTGAGCCTGTGTCTGTGCTAAATCCTTCATTTTTCTCCCTGCCATATATTTATTAAACCTTTAACTCTAGAACTGAAGTGACCTGACATGGGTCTGTGTTGCTGAAGGCTTCCGTTATCTTAAATCACTTCATATCTTTAATCAAGCCAAACAATATGTTCCAAAAGACATTCTTTACAGTTAACACCCTATAAGAATTATTCAGTGGCTGAAGTCTTATACCATACAAACTAACAAAGCTGAGCAGGGCGGCCCATTTTCATGGTATCACTATGTTAGTCCCATTGGCACAGATATAATTAAGGCCTCTTCTTAATTACTTAATAAGCTTAATTAGTAACATTTCTCAGCAGCAGATTTGGCTTTAAGAGCGATGGAAATCACAAGACTCCTAAGTCTCGTTGTTATTCCATTTATATCCTAACAATAATGAAATTAAGGTTCATGATAGAACAGAAACAATTCACACTGGCATTGACCCAAGGGCTGATATGTTTTTGAAAGGCTTCTAATCTACATTTAATGAAGTGGATCCGAAAAGAATACAAAAATCATAATAAGCAATTGTAAATGTAGTTGTTTCTTTTTAGAACAGACTGAAATAGTGATGTATCATCTCAATCGAATGTAGTTTTGTGCCCACTCTGTGCATTTTTCCTTCGTTCGTGGCGAAATGTGATAGAGAGGTGTGTTGAACTGACCACTGGTCTGTCATGTTGTCTTGATAAGTAAGGCAAGTCCACCATTCATGCACTGGAACTGCTGTTCCTGCTGCACTGGCCACTTAATTAGAAGTTGTTGGTACCACAGAAGGTGTCACCAACCTTTTCAGTTGCTGAACAGATGGCGTCCCCTCTTTTTGAGGTCCTGCCAATGCCCACTCTGTGGCTCCTGGGAAAATGACCTAACTCACCGGCAGCTGCTTAGTGCGGCTTGAGTGATTCTTTACAGCTACTTCTATCGGGGGGGGGGACTTAGCAGGACGTACCACTGCAAACAAGGGGTGAAACTGTTGTAGCTAAGTCTCAGCTGACTAGAAAATTGTTTTAGTTTTCAGCATTGTTGAAGCCGTGTTTTAAAGCTGTGTGCAAAGATCAAGGAAAGACCTCGGCCCTGGAGATGCTGATGCCTTGGTGGTGGCTGGGCCTGTGTGCACCAACCTCTGTCTCTGGCAGATGGTGTGAATATCAACAGAGAAAGGACCTGGGAGGGCTAGCAGAACAAAATGTGAAAAGAGTTCCTCGACTGTTACAAAGAAGCCCCGTGGAGAGGCGGTTGCGGTGGTATCGGGGGGGTCGCCTTCTCCGTAATGGAAAAAAAAAGGAGGGGCTAGATCTTGCAAGAGCATTTGCTATCAAGGTATGACAGTGGCTTGAGGAAACACGAAGGCAGTAGATTTGGTCTTGGAGGCAGTGTTTCAGTGGTTTAACCTGCTTAGTAATGTATGTACATAAGATTAGTTGTCAAGACCTTTTGAAGCCTTGGCTCCACGTCCCTCAAACAAACTAAAATTAAAACGGATGATCGCTCATCATCTACGACTTGATAAAGCACTACATAGACGTTTTTATCTTACTTACAAATTGTCCCAATAAAATACCAGCCAAATACATTTTTATTTCGATACAATATTTTTTTGAAAATATACACGGTACTCCCTCCATTCACTGTAACTCGATTCACTGTAAGTGATGATGCAATGGCCGAAAAAGCCCAAGAGTCTTCTCAGAAACTGGCTCAGCACAGTAGTTGTGTTTCACTGACGTGGCAGGGGACATAAAATCTGTCATTTTCATCATGTTCTTTCATGGGTAAACCTGTTTCCTGCAGCTATCTCCATCAGATATACGCCTGTGTGGGTTTACGGCAATGAAGCTGAGACAGGCTGGATCGATCTGTAGGAGCTACAGTATGAGATTTAATAGGTAGACCGCTCTCACTCAGGGTTTAGGAGGTGGGGAGAGTATATTTAATCACTAAAAAGGAGTAAGGTGGCAAGCTCTGGTCACCAACAAGTTCTGCTTTATGGGAAGTTAGGATGTTGCAGTCCTCCCCACGCTGTGATAAATCCTATGTCCTCTGTTGTTGCTTCTTTGGTTTCATTTACTTTTCCATCTTCTGCTGCCAAATTTCAAAGCAACCCCCAGTAGCATATGTACATCCATAGTTCTTTGTATTTTTTGTTTGAATTGACATCCCAAGCTGATGTGTAGACTCTGACTCAAAGGCTGTTCTAAAAATCTGTTAGCTGGAATACTCTATGTATCAATCTGATAATGTGTGGACTGTGATTGGTCCCTGTTGGCCTGCTGAGGCAACACAGTACTATTTCAAACAATCCATTTGTCAGGACACATCAGTTACAAAAATAATATACAAAATAACTATTTATTTATTTATTTAGTTAGTTATGTTTTACTGTTAATTAACATCAAATCTGTCAAAAGATGAGGAATTTATTTAAAGATTAAAAAGCCCTAGAAATATTCCTTTATGTATGAGTATTGTCAGCGTTTATTTTGACTGCAGTTCATTTCTTTTTCTTTTATCTCTTTTTAAGTTATAAATTCTTCATTTATAATTTTTTTTCATTTAAGGCTTAGAGTCCAACAATTTCCCCGAAACATCTCTTGAAATTTTTTCCTCAAACATATATAAATCCTAAATAATATTAACTTCTTCAATTCTCAATAGGTAACCTGCTTTACTTCAATATTCAAGTTTCAGAACATATTAATGCTGTTTTCCATGGTCAAAAAAGGTAAACATTTTCATAATATTACTTGTGACTGTGACGTGATACTGTCTACATTGGTAGGTTCAACCAGAACAAAGGGAAACAATGTGTCAGTGTTTTGTGTGCATCCAGTATGAATCCATACATCATCCTTTGCAGTTAAAACGTTCAACAAAGTAAAAGCAACAGCTCCAAAATGAATTTGTGTGACTTTAGCTTAACACAAGGGAACATAGAAATATAGAATTTGTGTTTGTGTAAACTAAGCATATTAGATACAGATAACTGCGAGAAAAAAAAACAAGTCAACTCATTACTTGCATTTAGAAACAAAAAGTACAGTCTGTGTAATACAGCGCTGAGAGTGCTTGAAGAAGGCAAGCTTTGCAGCCACTAGTTTCATTACCTTCTATAAATGGTCACAGTGGTATGTACTGGGACTCCACTTGAAAAAAACGGAACCATGAAGTATTACAACATTTCGCAAATTTGGGGACCCAAAATTAAGTATTTTGCCATAAATGAAGAAAGAAATAGTAATTCCTTATAATTTAAGTTAATATTTGACCCCCTCCCCCTTCTCTTCTTCTATATTCAGCAGTTGTAAGCTGTCGTCCCTCCATCCCCGCCACCCCCATCCCCCAATCCCTCAAATGACCTTGAACTTCAGCAGCACAGCTCAACCACACACCCGTCTGGCTAATGCTATTATGCCAGGCCCTACATGCTAAAAGTCATTTATGGTGATAGTAGCTGATTAGATTGTGTCCATTGATCGCGCAGTGTGCTGTTAGGACGAGGATGGTACGGCTGTGGCTCCTGCCTTCCCTCCTGACACTCTGACAGGCTGAGACAGAGGAGATGGAGCCCCATGCAGGGCAGAAGATTGAGTTATTGATCAGTTCTCTTCTTTTTTCTTCTCTCTGTCTCTCTCGATGTTGCTCTGAGAGACCCCTTCATCAGGATAATGAATTTCACTTAATGCAGATTAATGGCATAAGGTCTGTATGATGATAATGGCAGAAATTAGGTCTTTGTAGCCCCCTCTGGCATCCATGGAGGGGGGCGCATGATTTGGTGGGAACGAAGGTTCTTAAAGCCAATTTACTTACTCTGAGGACTGTGATTTAACAAAGGGGAACTGAAAAGGAGAAAGTGCATGAAAATGAAAGATTTGAGGTGAGAATTACAGAAAGAATTATGAGGACTGCAACTTGAGCATCACTGAAGCGTTGGATGAGAGTTTTGATGCAATAAATTCAGGCTTAATGGAGGAGATTGAGGGAGAATTTAGAGAGGAAGAAAATCCAGAGTAGCAGACAGTGGTGTGAAAAAGAGAGGGCAAACAGGAGAGATGAGAGTGCGTGATTCAAAAGAGACATTATGTGATGGTGAAGCAGCAGCTGTAAAGTAGAGAGGGAGTGGGATCAGCGGTGGACATACAGTCACCAAGCAGCAGCAGCAGCGCTTAAGGGTCAGTCATCGTGGCTTCAGCAACCCGATTGGGGTGGTAAAGAATGAATAATGAGGCTTGATTACGGTCCGTGAGATGGCACATTGTTCAGCATCAATCCTCCCAGCAATTACAGGCTGCACACACAGCAGCCCTCAGCCACAGCCCAGACAGAGCGGGAAGTGATTGTGTCAGAGGACGAAGTCATCTTTGTCAATGACTTGTTGCCTCCTCATGTCGGAGCCATTAGCACTCACTTTGTATCACATTCAGACGCCTACATAAAACCCTCTATTCCACAGGTGTTTGAGGATGTATCATAAGTGCAAGAAGACATTTCAGTCGCTCATATATACAGCCATATACATCACAGAGCGTGGGTCCCCTCATTGTTTCAAGTGTGGAAGGAGCAGGCAGATGCGGAACTGATGGTGCCATTCAAGAGCAATGCTCCTGAGAGGAAGTGAGACAATATCCTACTAGTTTAAGAAAAGAAAAAAAATCCCTCAATTTATTTACCACAGCTATATTAATGTACTACCCGTGAATTAGTTGCTTCACATGTTACACCTTTACTGCTTTCACTATTTTTTGCCATGAAGTGATTTGATTGCAGACATTTAATATATGATTTCTCAATAAGACAGGGAAAATTAAATAAAATGTAATGAAATTAAATGAAATAAAATAGTATGCTTTGATTTTATTTAATTGACTTATATGAATATTACTGGTCGAAGTTTCATTAAGCTTTAAGAGTTTGAGATCTGAATTGTTGTACATTTTCAATCATTCTCATTTTCTGACAGTGGTTCTGTCTGGTTATTTCCCTGTTGAATAATGTCTATTTGTGAGACTGATATTGCAAGTGATTTATACCTGACCTGTATTACTGTATAGTTTTATAGGTCAAAATTCTTTCTCCAGGAGGTAAAGTCACTGTGACTTCTCGGCAGTCAATACCATGCAATATTATACTTCGTAAAACATTAAAAAAATATAAACCATTTTGGATATTTCAGATTCTAAAAAGATTCTAAAAAGGGATATGTTCAAACTACAAGTGAAGCAAAGTTTTCCTGCTGTGTATTCTCCTTTTCTTTTTCATTTTAGTTGTATTGTTTATTGTTTACTGTTTTTGTGTTTCATGAGTTTGATCTTACAACCTGTGAGTGTTTCCTTTTACCCTCGTTCATAAGCAAGTGAAAGAAAAGTGCATTCTAAACTTAACTTCTGCAACCAAGCAGCCAATCGTTCATATAAATTGTTTTCAGGCCATGTGCATTTGATTTCCCTCCTTATGTGGCAGGGTTTCTTGTCGGAGATAAAAAAGAATAGATAAGAAAATAGTGTGATGTGTAATGTCTTGACTGTGTCATTCACAGAAAATGGCAAAACTGTGTTATTTTGAGTACAGACACATTCATACAAATTTGTTTACATTTGACTGTGTCAGCAGGCATGCGCAATATACATGTGCAGGTGCACATTGGTGTGTGTGCAAGGCTGTGCACATCTAGATTTATAGAATTGTGCGCACTTGTGAAATGATGGGGGGGGGAGTGAGAGAGAGAGAACGAAATGTGTCAGCATGTAAATTGAAAGGGATTCATCTTTTCGGCTTTGCTCCCTGGCAGAAAGCGTGGGTCAGGCCATCGCTGCGAGGTGTGATTGATGGATGTGTTGCCGTGGTAACACGCCGTAAACAGGAGCAGGCTGTCAGTCTTTTTGCAGCTCTCTCTCTCTCCAGTGTGCCATTGTCACACCAGATGTGCTGCCTGTGATGAACAGGGACAGTGAGAGCGTTTACTCAGTGGGAATTGGGGGTTGGGAGATACTTGTGATTATTTCAATCATTTATGTAATATTCCCTTCAGCTATTTTCATCACGGTAGCTCATCTTTACGCAGCCTACTAATTTCCAAGCCTACTTCAGGAGCTGACTCTAGGCAGGTCAACATCCATGTATCTAGATAGACACTCCGTTTTAACCCTGCACTTGCACTAAGTGGCTACTGTTAAGATATTATTATCCTTATCATTAACATTATTATTTTAAGTTGCAGTAGTAGTATCTTAATGGTAGAGCTTTGCTTTAGGTGCATTGGGTGCAGGGCAACAGACCGTCTTCACAGAGGCTCATTTGCCATATTATTTGTGAAGAAGGCAAGGCACAGGTTCAATTTATCAAATTAATCAAAACCATCCGTATTACAAAAAATGCACGTTTCCAGGGCTCAGTCCCTAACAAACTGCAATCACTCAGGGTATTGATTATATCAACTACACTCGTGTTACGCTACTGCCCTGAGAATGGGATAAAAGACTTTCTGTAGAGCCAGAACTTCAGCAGCCTTTCCTTCTTGTGGATTGAAGGTGGTAAAAAGGAACAGGTACATGGACTTTGAATGAAATTCAAAAACCTGTAGTTGTGTCTCTTCCCTCTCTGCGAACTGGGTGAAAGAAGTTACCCCAACTAATTCTTGGAAACTGTTGTCATGAATCTCCTCCAGTTCATTTAACTTGAAAGTTTATCTTGAGACAGGAAATGTCTTGAGCGCGTTGCCTGGAAGGACTTGGGACTTCTCAGAAAAAATGTGATTGTGATATAGTGATGTCAATTAGTGAACATGGTAAATGTTTTATCTGCCAAAAGTTGGTTCCTAAATGTTAATATTTGGCGGAATGCACCACAATGTTCCTACACTGCTACTATCGGTCAGTGTTTTAAAATGTCTGGTTATTCTAAAAGTTATGTAAAACTAGAAATTACTCAGCTGGTAAGGTGTTTATTTTTCTCCAACAAGGACGAGGATTGGATAAACTTGTGCTATGACTTTAAATCTAGATTTCATTTTTTTTACTTAACATCCCTTCAGCATATAAAAATAAAATTCATACTTTGTCTTTCGATATTGAAACTATTCGCTCCGGTTTACATTGTCCTCTTCCACTAGCTGCAGCGTAAAGAAGTTTAAAAATAGCACAGCTCAGCCTGGTTCAGTTCATTTTGCCATAGCAATGTGAATCATCCTCCACTTTCATCTCCGAGCTTCAGCCAAGCATGGCAATATTCATTTTCCTCCCTGCGCTCTTCTTTTCCTTTTTTTTCTTTCTCTTATAGATGTGCAGATGTTTGATATGGAGCAACGAGCTAAAATGGAAGGGAAATTAAGAAGGGAAGGTTAAGTAACCTTGGCCAGGTTTGACAGACACAATACTGCCGACGTCTGATTAGAATCCATGCTCACAGACAGTACTGTCACAGACAGTAGTGTGCTGAGGTCATTTATTGTATATATGTGTGGGTGGGAGCAGTGGAGATGGGAACAAACTCACTGTGTATATGTGCATGTGTGCAAATAGGCAGCAGTCCTTGTAAACAGTTGGAGGTTTATAAAGAAAAAGCTGTGAAGATGAAAGACACCCACCCACCCCCCGTCCTCTATCACCTTCCTCTTCCTGCAAACACACACGCACGCAAACACACTTTTCTCTGTCTCTCCATCTCCATGTCTCTCCCACGTCCTCGTGCAGATTTACTGTCCCCTCTGTGACCAATTACCAACGCCCAGTGTGTCGCTGAGATGGGGAGGAAACACCGTGAAGCCACATAACAACGCCACTGCTCATTAAAGGATGGCCGGGACAAGTCACTGTGATGCCGGCAACACGAATTAACACTCACATCTGACATACCGCATGCTTTAGCACGCCGCTAATCAGTGTACACACTCTGATTGCTTTTCCAGCCCTTGTCAGCCTTATGTTAGAGTTTAGAGAAGTTTTCATCTGTGCTGAATTTTGAGTTTGAGTCTCTCTTTCAAAGTGTAAATTGTTTTTCTGAGGTCTCTGAAAATTTAGTTTCAAGACATCAGCCTACGTGCGTGGTCCACGATATCTCATAAATCTTAAAGGGGCTACACGGATGAGGCTTACAAGTTATAAACCATGAGAATGAACTAAATAATGAAGTAGGAGACATCTTCTGTATGGCACTCATTTTAAAATCATTTTTACTCTTTTCTGCAAAAAAGTAAGACTATATAGTTGTATGTCTCATACAAAGGAGTCTTTTAATCATCTGAAATACTATAAACCCTAGTAGTACACATGAGTAGATACATATATGCAGCATACTATACAGCGGGATGAGACACATGTTAAAAAAGACACTTCTATACACATTAAAGTAGAAATTAGGTTAGAGTTTTAGCATGAGTTGAAATGCAACATGAATTCTAGGTAGAGTTTAAATACTGTTGACTGTTGATGAAAAAAGTAAGGGGACTGCAGCCTCCTGCAATTGTATCTGTGTTATTGATTGTTTTTATTATTATTTATTTGGACAGTTCTGAAAAAAAGGAATACTGATGTGCAGTTTTACCAATTAAACACAAGAACTATTCAATGAGAAAAAACAAAGAATGTAACAACAAGACAGAGAGATCAAGAGAGACTAACAGAAAAGGCAGGAAGATGTTAAAGAGACAGAAAAGCTAAAAACAACAAAACAGGAAGTAGACTTAAACTGGATCTGTGTTTGATAACTCAAGGGCAGAGCCTGGGGTTGTGTTGTCTGTTGAGAGTATGAATTGATCCGTCATGATGACAATTGTCAAAGAAAGCCGTGGCGCCTCCCAAATGAAGGCCAGGCTGGAGTGATAGGGGAGCCTGTGCTGTGGCTTGAGGCTCTGTTGACCTTCCTGCGCTGTGAAGGAGATGAGACCGTGGGGCTGCAACTACACGTTCTCAGAGTCTCGTTGTCTATTTACTCTCTCCCTTGCTCATTGCACTGCCATCTGCGGTGCCTCAGCTCAACGATTTTACAGTTGATCAGGGACAATATTGCAGACAACATCTCTCTGAGCAGAAAATTCTTTCCCAGAAACACAGCAACCACCAAGTGCATTCAAATCGAAATGCAATGAGGTTTAAAAACAACAAATTATAAATATATTAATTTAATACTGATAGAAGATTTTATGGACAAATTTCAAGCATTAATCTATTTCCATTCATGAAATGTGATTTTTTCAAAGTTTTAAGCATTTCAACGGCAGTGGAAATGACTGCGCTATGAAAAACAATTGAGCACCTTAAAGGGCCTGTTCACTAAACAACGACCTTCTGACTGACCTTGTGTACAAACAAAAACACATTATTTGAAGAGTGTTCTGTTTTGTCTTGGGTGAAGCATCTATGGTGATGAATGGAATCTGTTTTGTGAAGCTTCTGTTTCAAAGCAGTGACAAACTATTTTTAAAGTTCTGCTGTCCGCATGTGTTTGATATCAGCAGAGTGGCTTCTCAGTATATATACTCATACTTGAATATACAATTGCCTTTCTTACTTCAAGTAGAACTGTGGACTGGTATTCTTGTTTTCTGTTTTTTTTTCTCTTACTAGGACAATGCTGGAGAGATGTTTTGTTAGTCATATTAATCATTTTCTAATGTGTTTTATTGATTTTTATTTCTCAGCGCCATCCAGCCAATTCTATTTAATCTAGATTTTTGTGCAAATGGCAGGAAAAATAGATGACTAGTCCACATGAGCATGTGTAAATTACTGATCAGTCAATCAATGCCTGATTTGTCTTTCTGGTGCTATACAACACAAATATTAACTTATAAGTTTTAGGAATTGAGGGCATAATGGTATAATTCCATACAGCACTTACAGTCACACAACTGTTCGCAGATAAATGTAAACATACAAACCACTCTACCTACCCCACCTCCATGTTGAAATGTCCACAGGGATGTGTGTGTATGTGTGTGTGTTGCAGGGTGGCAGCAGTCTTTGAGCAGAGATATCGCTGATTCCCAGAGGAGATTCAAGCTGGCTGTGACTAGTGCTGTTGTTGGAATATAATAGCACTATTTAGCCTGTAGCGCGTGCTCACACACACGCATACACACACACACACACACACACACACACACACACACACACACACACACACACACACACACACACACACACACACGCACACACTCTCACACACACGCACACTCACTTACATATAGCCCCTGATGTTTATC
>CAAKHD010011624.1:249849-280757 GCA_901007705.1 Fistularia tabacaria
TTTTTTGTTTTGTGTTTTTGTGTGTGTGTGTGTGTATATGTGTTTTTTTTAATTTTTTTTTTAATTTGTGTGTGTTTTTTTGTGTGTGTGTGTGTGTGTGTGTGTGTGTGTGTGTGTGTGTGTGTGTGTGTCTGTGTGTGTCTGTGTGTGCTTGTGTGTCTGTGTGTGTGTGTGTGTGCATTTACGTCTAGAAATGTAAAAAAGCTGGTGTTAATTTATCCACGTATGTTCATGTGTCAGCATGCTCCCGAGTGTGCGCATTTGCATGTGTGTCTCCCAGCATGCAGTGTGTCTATAATGGCCCTGTTTTGGATGATTGATGTGTTGGAGGGAGCAGAGAGGAGCTCAGGTTGGGCCAGAGCCACAGTCTGACACACTACTACTTCCCTGCTGCTTTACATATGTAGACACAGCAAGACTCCACCTCCTCTCCAATCTGACACTGCCATCTTTTCCAACACAGTCGAGACTCACTGGTTACTTTTTGGGGTATTTGGGAATAAACGTTGGTTCATTCCATGAAAAGAAACTAAGCCCAATCTAATTTCATTCACTCCTTGTTCCACATTTTGCCATATCTTAGAACTGCACGGAAGATCTGCACTTCAAACCAACATTTTAGCCAGGTCATAAATCGTCTAGGGTGGAATGACTTGGGACGTGTTCTAAAGTTGTATTCATTTTGATTCATCAACATTATTGGAACAAACAATAATGACAGATTTGAATCTAATGAGATATTTGCAACCAATTCAGCATTCCTCATTCTTGGAGCTGAGCGGTGCCACAATGTCACCAGCATATTTATCAAATTATAAAGTAAAAAAATTGTATTTTTAAACCTTGGCTATATTTTACCATGTTCTGTGGACTCAATGATGACAAACTGTGAAACATTTGAATAAGAACGCTTAGATAAGAAACAAGTCAATCAACTATATACAGTCCGGCCTCTCCGTTTTCATTTGGCTTCTTCCAGTCAATTTTTTTACAGCACCAACTTATTAAGTGATGTGGTTTGCTGGTCTGGAGCCATTGTTTCCATGTTGTGATGCATGGTCAACACAATACAGTACATTTTAGCCACTAACATTCCCTCCACAACAATCCTCTACTTTTGGATAAGAAGTTTCCTTCGTTAAAAATTTGATTTCTCATCCAGTTTTACTGACTTTTGCCAAAATGTTTTTTTGTTTTCCATTTGTTATTCATCGATTAGTTGCCACATCTTCAGTGTGTTCTTATGCACATTCAAATCTTTTTGCGCATCTATGTGTTCCATTTGTTGTTATCTGTTAAACTCTTATTCATATTCATATAGGACATCTTTTACATGTCAGTCATACATTTTGTCGGAATGTCAGTTATCTTTTAAACTTAGCCTGACTTTTTGCAACCAAGATCAGTTCTTCTCATCCATTGCAACATGATTCACTAACATCATACTTGAGCTTCATGTTCATCTGCCCCCATCTGCAATCTCTGACTAGCACTCAGTCTTGCGTCTTGCTGCAGGGGGTGGACGAAATTAAATGTTGTCGATTTTATATTTGGTTTCTTAATAGATCGGAGTTGTGTTAACTTCTCTATCTCTCCCCCTCTTCCAGCTCACTCCCATGATAGCCTTGTATCACTATCTTTTTCTGAACTTGTGTTTCTTCACTGGCTCATCCACCTCTATTAGTGCGTCTCACTTTGCTCTCAGACACCCACCCATTCTGATATCCCACCATCTCTCACCCATCACTAATCCCCCACCTATCTTTTTTCTCTGTGTATTTTCTATCTCACTCAGGTTTTGAAATCCGTACCCTCTGTTCCTCGGTTTCTGCTAATCCTCTCATTTCTTTGTGTCTCCTTTGTCTATAAATCAGTTTCATGCCCCACCCCTGCCCACCATCCCTATCTTACTAGTATGCTTCCTGCATGTAGTGCAAATAGTTTTTTGTATCATGGTTTGTGATAAATTTTTACCGCTCCACTGGTAAAGTTACTGGTTCACTTCCTATTTTCCATGTTATTCCCTGTTTGGCGACAGGAGCGATTTACTAGCAGAATCCAAGAGCTGATTTGGGGCTCAAAGGAAAGAAGAAATTCAATTGGCAAAAACATTGACTACTAAACACTGGCAAAAACCAAAACAATGAACATTTCTCAGGCTTCACATAGTCGACTCAAGTTGGTTTGTATAGTTTGGTTGTATATAGGAGAGACTGAATATGGGGAGAAACACATTAAAGTTTCAGAAAATTGTAGCATGATCTGTTAAAAGCATTTCAATTTTATTCCAGTACATTTTGTAAATCAGATGGTTTATCACATAAATAAGTTTTTTGATTAAAAACAAAACAAACAAGAAAATGAAATGCATATTAAAAGTAATTCATCATAATTCACATGCAAGGCACATGTAATACAACTACCAGAAGTACAGAAGATGAAAAAAGCAGTGAAAGAAAAAGTTGGGCCTTGAGACTAATTTTTTCTCCACTATTAACTTTCTCCACAAATGAGCATTTTAGAAGCAGAGGGCTGATTCGCTATGTGTCAGTTTAGTATTAGCAATGGTCAGTAACTGCAAATAAGCCAACCTGAGATTCATACAGATATGCTGGACCTCAGTGACTTTGGAAAAAATGGTTGAAGTCTCTGACAAATTATGGTGGTAAGAGTACTGCACACAAAGTGGATCACTTTGAAACTCGTCACTGATAAAAAATGAAACATTGACGCAAAACTTTGTCTTGAACATATGACTTGCACTAACTTGGAAAGGTGTTCAAAACATGACTAGATAGACTAATGGATAGATGGGTCAAAATGTGCTTTTAACTTGAATAACCACGCAGACTTTGTCAACATGATATTTAACCATTGAATAACCGGTTATTAATATATGGCATCCATTATTCAGGGAGATGTCTAGAGAGAAAATTTCCGAATAAAATTAAATTCAGCTCAATTAAAGCAATCAAGCAATTGAAAACATTTGACTCATGAGCTTTTCATGCTGGTCGCAACACCTTACAGAGCTGTGTCGACCCAGTAGAACCACATGCTGAGAGGCCAGGAGACACGCAAGGCATATCGATCCACCTGTTGCATCCAGCTGTTTGTTTACCAACAACAAATCAATGCAGCGCCCAGCTGGGGGCTGCCATGTCTGGCCTCTGGTCTGCTCAGAGCATACACACATAGACTTTAACACACTCACCTAAACTACACTTACACCCAAACACTCACACAAACAGGCAGGCGAAGCTGCCACAGATAGAGGCAGTTTGTATGGCAAGAAGATCACTCCTGTTAAATATATATATAAGAACTAGAAAGACTTTGAAGGTGGAAAATCTCACCTTGCTTTTCAGTTTCTCTTTCAAACCACATGAGCGTCTAATGACCTTCAATTTCTATACTGCACTGAATACATTTCTGTACTTACAGACGTTTAATAACCTCATAGGCGATTACAGAAACTCTTTCAATTATAGATAACAAAGTAAATAAGTAAATATCTACCTGAGAAAAGACGAGAGAAGAAGAGAAAAAAAAAAATGAAAATATTGAATTCCATGGCATTTCATTTTTTATCAGTGTCTTAAAGCTGATGTTTACAAAGCAAAGGAACAGGTATTATAATTTGACACAGTAATGGAAGTCCATCCGCACATAAACTTATTTTTTTCCAAAATGGAGAGAATTTGCAAACTTTGGATGTGAATCTCATTCTTTTTTTTACAACACTAAAATTACGGTTTATTTTGGGAATATTTTGATAAAAGGTTTTTCGTAGAAAAGTGTGGCATTGCTTCTCTGGGTGCAAGCATGGACATTATACTACATTAATTACATATGAATAATTTTTGTGAAGATAGCAGTCCAAATTGAAATGATAAATCATATTCATTTATTCGTCTTGTATTTTACAGAACACAAAGGCTCTCCAAGGCCACAAGGGTGGTCCACTAAAATGGCCACTAGGATGCTGGAGCCTATGCCAGTTGTCATTGGGCATGAAGCGGGCTTCACCCTGGACCAGTCGCCAGTCAATCACAGGGCTCCATATAGAGACATACAACTCATTCACACATCTGGGCAATTAAGGGTCTTGACTGTGCCACCCTACTTGCAAAGCAAAACACTAAAACCAAATAAATCAAAGTGAAATAAGAATCAGAATGTTTAACAGGAAACAATATAATTTGGATTTTAAATGCTATGTTCGCGATGCTGTGGCAGACATTTCGAACCCTCTCTTCCCATCACCACCCACTATCTCTTTGTCTTTGGTTGAGGCAATTCAGTCAGAAGGAGTCAGTGAAGCCGCTAACCAAAAGGACTGTGATGTGTAATTACTGTGTGACCCCCGGCTACATCTCTTCTAACATGCCCTCTCCTCTACCTGTGTGGTAGCTCCCCCAAGCTCAACCTATGTGTATGTGTGACCTCCACACATACACACCTTGTTAGCCATACCGGCATGAAGCCACACCACCGTCATCCTTGTCCCGGTCAGGGGTATTAGGGTTGTTATAATCACTGAGGCATGCTGGGAGAGGGACATTGAACCAGACTTTCCTGTTGATCCCTGTCAACAGGGGCTCCCACTGGTCACTGAGGTCCTGGATTATGATGGAGTTTTTAAAGGTTGTGAGAAAATATCAGGAATCTGGCCAAATTTGTTCATGGAATATATTTGTTTGGCAAAAAAATACTCCTTGACTGCTTGAAACTTGAAATTCAACACAAAGGAACTTCCAGCAAAAGAGGTGAGACAAAGACTTAACTTCTTCTAAGTTCTGGCAACTTGGATGGTGAAGAAAAGTCAGTCTGTGTGGGTTCATGTGTGTGTGTGTGTGTTTGTGTATGTGTATGTGTGTGTGCACACGTGGTATATATATATGTCTTGCTCTGTTGCTCTCGTCGCTTTCTGTCAAGATGCTGATCTCTCTTTTGAGAAATCAATGCCCCCTCCTCCTCTCACTCTCTCTCCATCCATCCATGTATCTCTCTCTGTGCTCCTGGATCAGGCCCAAGCTCAAGCTGGTAGTCAATCTGCTGTCCACACACAACACATTTGGCGAAGTGCACTTATTTGCCTTCTTGCCGAGACTTATACGAGAAGATTCTTACTGCTCTCATGTGTCTATGCTAAATATGGTGCTACCCCCAGCAGGCGATTAGCATAGCTCAGCTTAAAGACTGGAAGCAAGGGGATGGGATAAAACCTGTTAATTAGTGAGATTTAGAGTTGCTGGTAGGCGGATTGTGGGCCAGCTATTTACCCTGTTTTCTGTCTTTATGCTAACTGTGCTAACCCTACCCTGACATCATGTTTACTGCATGAGTTTGTGTGGGTATCCAGTTCCTCCTTTAGATCTAGGCTGAAAATGTTGACAAAAATCCTTTCCCAAAGCCAAACGTGAGTCATTTGACTAGATTTGTATGCAAAGCAACTTGATAGAGTTCTAATAATGTTGTATAACATACAGCGTTGTAAATAGACAATAATGAATACCTATAACCAGAAAGGCTTCTACATATTCTATGGTTAATCAATGCCAATTGATTTTCTGCTATGTGGGCATTCTTTCTTGCGAGATGGCTTTTGTACAAGATTTTATGCTTCTGATCTTATGTATGCAATATGTGTGTGAACTTAGAGAATCTCCGTCCCTTTACAGTCAACAGTGAATTTGACCTCATGTATTGCTTTGCTTCTGAACTGCCAGCGAGAGTGTGGGTTTATGCTAATGAGTGGAGAGTTAAAGTCATCTTCAGATGGTTGGGGAAAATGACTGCTCCAATCCAGAGAATGTTTAAAGATTCAGTTTTTATCAAAGAGTGTATCAGTTATTGTTGATAGTTTTACCGTAACACTTGTAAATGCCCTGCCCTCTGCTGAGCCAAATTAGGAGCTTTGATATGATTAAACTACCATTATGATTGAAAGTATTGCCCAAAGTCAACACACTGATTAACAACTTCAAAATCTAAATTTCAAAATGTGAAATTTAATTTAGTTCCCTCTGCAAATAAATGTATCGGTTGCACTGATATAGTTCTATATACAGTATATTACATTGAACAAATAAAGTTACTTCCAAAGAAGTAACTAACACCAGTTGAACTATTTTTTTTTAATTAATTTTGAGATTCTTTCCCTCAACAACTCAATTTACACTCCTGTCCAGTTGACAGAAATGCAGAGTTTAGGCTAGAATAGAACAGAAAAGATTAGAATCTTGACTTTCTGCTCAGGGAAAAGCTGATGTGTCACAACTTAGGATCCTTTATGATGTTTTATTTCTTCAAAAGGCTTTTTTGTCCCCTTATCACCTTCTCTGCTTCTAAATAAACAGACAGACTTGTGCCCGGCATCTCTGACCAATGATTGGTCAGATCTTGATTGGCAATCATGGCACTGATCTCTGCAGTCTCTCCTTTTCCCTCCTCAAAATGACTAGGTGCCCTGCGAGAGCTCAATGGCCCTTTTCCAGCATGTGTTCTGTGTTTTAAGTTTGGGTGGGCATGACTAAACATTTCTCACAGCCATCTAGAGACTTGTCTCACTTGTTTGATCATAGTTTCTGCCAGAATTGCATTGCAGTCATGTTGAGCTGTATCAAGTTTGCTGCTATGTGTTTATTGCCTCACTGAAGGAGCCAAGACATTCATATCAAATCTGGTTTCCTGACACTAATAAAAAATGTTCACTGTAATATGACTGGATAAGCTTCAGATACAAATAGCCCAATACCTCCAGTACAACAACATCATCTAATATGACTGATCCTCCATCACATTTTATTGTAGCTTATAATTTCCCTGATCGACATTACAAAAACTTAACTTAGCATTCCATGCCATTTGAATGTCGATTTTGTGTCTCAACCTGTTATTTGTGGAATGCACTAGCTAGTAGACAATGTTTAATAATGCAAAAATGTTAAAATATAAATACTTAAGTAGCTCATGCATAGACTGTATTCAACAAAAACTTTAACTAACACATGTTTGTCTCTCTCTTGCAATATTATCTGTATGTATGTCCGCCAGTTAACCCTGCAGTTAGTTATCACACAGTGAGCTTTACACTGAGGATGTGTAGGATGAATCTTCAACTTTGGCTGGTTCTTCGTATTCAATCGTTTCCAAAAGAGAGAGAGAGAGAGAGAGAGAGAGAGAGAGAGAGAGAGAGAGAGAGAGAGAGAGAGAGAGAGAGAGAGACTGTATATGTGTGTGTTGATTATGTCTGTATGTGTATGTTTTCTTCTGCATGCATTTGTTTGGAGGTTGTGTGGCTAGGGAAGGTAAATTGCTGTGATTATGTGGCAGTAATTGAACAGTGATGGTGTTTAATTGAGTTGTTGTTTCCTGATGTTTCAATGTAGTAGCAGGAGTCGCAGCGCTGACAGGTGCCTCATCTTGCCTGTCAGAGATGGGGGGAGGCTGGTTCATGCTGCATTGTTCGATCATCTTGGTTCTGCTTTTTTTGTGCATTTGGACATAGTGATGTTAGATGAAGGTTGTATGTTGATATACTATTGCAGGGGGTAAAGAACAGTTGAATTAGCATAGGAATGCCCTCTAAGTTTCTAAAAAGTATTGACATAATGTTTGGCAGATACATATGATATTTCTATGTCTAATTCAAGGTTATGTAAATGATTGCCTGTGTTAGTTGACAATTTCTACAGGTCTGTATAATATAAGCCATACTATAGCACCATGTATATTGTGTAATACTCTGTATAAGAAATCTGCATGAGTGTTTTTGAATGTTGCGATGTATGATTTGCCTCCTGGGCTCTATGGCCCAAATCAAATGGTAGGAAACATCTATTTCACAATTCCAATGCATCCCTGTCCCAACCACCATCTCCCCATGGCTAGTTTCTTTTCTTTACAGGTTCTCCTTCTCAGCAAGTCCTCTCCTCCTTCTTTCCTTTCCTGCTCAATATCTTGGTCTCCGTTGAGGTGTGAATACATTCCTCCTCCTGATCTGAGAGCTCTGTGTGGATGCATTTGTGCGCCTGTGTGTGTGTGTGTGTGTGTGGGTGTGGTTGTGTGTGCATGCATCGTGACTGGTTGGTGATCTGAGCAGCCTAGCTCTGGGTATTGTGCGGTGTAATACATGGACGACGACGCCAGATGAATGCCTCCATTCACAACAACAGCCTCTCCATTAGTTGCAGCACTCGCTGCTTTGCTGTTGTCTTTTCTTCTTCTCTGTAAAAGATGGGGAAAAAAGCAATTAAAGCAGGACACAAGCAAACAAGAACACAACCAGTGTACCTGGAAAAAAAAACTGCAAGTGAAGCAGGTGGGTTGGATTCTCACCACTCACATGGTTTATTCTTAAGCAAAAACTTGACACCTTTTCAAGATTCCCACGAAACTATTTCTCTGAACTGAAATTGCAAAATGTTGTTAATTTTTTTTATTTTCTTATGTACTACAACTGCTATTTTCTTTTATTAGCTTTTGAAGTCAAGAAAATTCTGGGGTATGAAGATGTTATGTTGCTGCTGCTTTTGGACAGGTTTAGAATTAAAATGAGAAGTGATGGCCAAAATTTTTGTTTTACACAAATTTATTTTTGTGCTGCTTTTATTTATTTAAAAACTCAAATTATCAAATTTTGCATAAAGATAAAGACCAGAACATCTGTTTTTTCAAGCTTGAACATTTTTTTCTTTCAAGCTATGTAGGAATGCATACAAAATCAATAAAGTAGTCCTTCTGTGATAATATTTCTTTACATTGATTAATATGAAATGTTTCACTTGATTGCCTTCATTGTCAGATGATGTCATAATGGATAATTTCAATTTAACTTCATGAAGTGATGAGACAATCCATCCATCGTTTGCTGCTTATCCTGCACTCAGGGTCGCTGAGCCTATCCAGGCTGTCAACAGGCAAGATGTAGGGTACACCCTGGACTGGTCACCAGTCAATCGCAGGGCCACATATGCAGACAAATAACATTCACTCACTCAGTAATGCAGGGCAATTTTCCAGATTTTTCCAATTAACCTGCTGCATACTTTTGGACTGTAGGAGGACGGCTACACACACGGGGAGAACCTGCAAAGTCCACACAGAAAGTTCCCCTTGTCAGAATTGAACCAGGGTCCTTCACTCTCTGAGGCCAAAGCACTAACCACAGCGCCACCTGTGATGTGGCTATTTTATTTTTATTAATGCTCCATCATTTTTTTAATCCCTGCCTTGTGTAAAGACAAACGAAAATCAGGAACAAAACTCTCTCCTAATTACAAAATCTAGAGAAGAAACATGTATGTTAAGAAATAGAAGGGATATTACTGAATAAATTCCAACCATAGAGTTGGTATTTATAACAAAAAAAAATGTCATACTCGATTTCAAGGGTGACCTATGCTGTTCTTTTTTTTCCTTCTTTTTCATTTGAGGGTCCCCTGCAGAATATTGTCATCAGAGAGAATTTTGTCATCCCGTCCATTAAACGGGGGATGAAACCCCTCCTCCGGACCTGAATGTGTGGGCGTACCAAACACAGACTGACGGGAAGGAACAAAATGCTGAGGTCACTGTCCTGGCCGGACACAAGGTAATGTACACAAAGTGAGAACACACACATTTTGCTCCTACATTCTGTGATTTACTGTTCCAATAAATCACTGGTGCTGCCTAATTTCCTATGGATTTCAATTTCCCCCTGGACATATCTGCATTGATCAACTTCACGTGTAGGGATGTGCCAGACGTCGCTCACTGTGACACTGAGGAATGGCTCACATAGACTTGTGTGTGTTTTGTGCTTGTGTGTGTGTGTTTCTAGCTGTTGGTCTGTGACACGACGGTACGATATATGCACATGCAGCATTTCTGCTCAACGGTATAATCACTATCAAGGCTTTAGGATACAAATCCTTGAGTCTGTGTAATAACATCTGAAAATGTCAGAATCATACAGAGAGCGATAGGGATCAGACAGGCGAATAAGAACTTGAGATATTGTCATTCTGATCATATCTACCAATAACACTGAGTCTGAGCTTGATTGTGAGAAACAATTAAATATAATTCTAGCTTCTCCTATAGTTGCTGCTATATGAAAGATCAGGGCGCAACACTATTTAATCATCTCTGCACTGTGTTTGAAGCGAAACAAATCTAATTATCTTTCTCACAGTCACTGAGTATGTATGTCCTTGATGCTTCATTGTCAGGCCATTTTCAGCTCTTCCAGATGTGTGCCAGGTAGCCCTGTTTGTTGCTGAGCGGCGTGTCGTTCCAGGACCACCAAGTCCTCAGGCTTGCTAAGTTCTCAGCTGGAATAAGGAGACAACAACAAGGCCTGACAATGTCTTTACCCCAAGATCTCTCCCTCAAGGCGGATTGGGATGAATCGTAGAGGCAAAGAGGAGAAATAAATTGGAGAAAAGGATAAATCGATGCTTGGCAGAGAGGCAAACAGATCCACCAACCCCTGGCCCAACACACATATTCACAAATGCACACACACACATTCCATGGTGTGGCATTTTTTCCTTGGGCTCTATTGGATTGGTATGCAGAGTAGAGAGATGCTCAGAAAAAGACTTGGCCTACAAATGATGTCCTTTGTTTGATCCATTAGGTTGGGGGGAGGTGCGGGGGTATTTGGTAGGGTCGTCCCACCGAGACGAAACAAGGGGTGAGAAACAAACATCTCTCTCTCTCTCTCTCTCTCTCTCTTTCTCTCTCTCTCTCTCTCTCTCTCTCTTACACACACACACACACACACACACACACACACTAATACTGACAGTCTTCAAGAGAGACACAAATACGCTCAGAAAAAAGGCTGCTTGTCATCTGTTTGTGTTGATGAGTCCAAGAGCAGAGAGAATTTCATTGTTTGAATGGATGTTAAGGTTTTAATTTAAAGACTTTAAAAGATCCTTCCACTTTATTACAGCTTGGATCTCCCGACTGAAAGAACATTCAGGCCTGATTCATGGTGACACCGCAAATGAAATGAATGATGGTCATACTATAAAAATGAAGCCAAATTTGTAATAACCCTGTATTATAATAAAGGACTAATAGGGCCTCGTGTTTTTTGGCTCATTTGTTTGTTTTTATCCTCAGGCTACCTTTTGGGATGTTAACAATGCATTTCTCAAGCTGGGAATAAAGCAACGACAACTGACTATTTGTGCAAACTGCACTTTAACATCCAACATTTTAGCAGGGCTATGATTTACATCATATTATTTGTATAAACAGATCATGAAATTTCCAATGAAGGTTTTTTTTTCCTCTATTTTTTTGAAATGATGTATTCTCATGAAGATTGGAAGTAAAGAAATTTCACAGTCCAAAGGCCTGACATCCTCTTGTTGGAGGACACCATCAATATTGATGGTGTCTTTAACATAGTTGCTAGGTCAGCTGTTAAGGGGGGTGGTGCTTTGTGTATCTGTATGGCTCTTGTTTTGTTTGTCGTATAACGACAAAACTGTACCGCATATTATCCTCCAAGCCAGTAGCAATTAAGTACAATGTTTGTTGGTTTGTTTGTTTTCTTTGTACAAAAAAGACTCCGAATGCCTCAGGTTACTACTGTACACTGCATAGCAATGAAACATGCAAAATGGATTTAACCCTCCCTAAATTACATCAAAAAAAGAAAAATCAGCTTCAGTGTTGCTACGTATTGTAGGGAGGAGTTAATGACAACATCCCTGCTACTATCACATGAAATATTGTTTTTATTTTTTATTGAATTATTAACAAAAATAATCAACATTTGTGCAGCTGATTATAATAACTCAAATAGCATGTCTCCTAGTTTAGGCTGATGAGTAAAGTCAACTATGGCATTGAGATTTAGATCTCTGGGATGCTCAGAAGCAATGTAGCTGCAGCATTTCAGTCTCAGTGTAATCTGTGGAAACAGCTACACTGATTCTGAAGGATACATGTCCAGGCTCCTTTTCTTCATTCATCTACAACATTGCAGCCTTTCATTTATATGAACACTCTATTGGGAAAATATCAGGCAGTAACAAAAAAAAAAGTTTCAATTATGGATCAATTGTTGAAATTTTGTTAGCATAATCCGGTACTTAAATCAATATACATCAAGCTATGTGTAGTGTTTGTGCACAGTTCTGTCTGTAAACAACAGAAGAATGCTGAGCTTCCTATGTTTTCCTCTGTATCTCATTGACTCCACAGCTGATCACGGTTGATCTCTGCTTCACACAGTACAAATGGAGCTGGAGTGTGCAGACGGCAAAATGCATCTCCTCAATATATGGGAATAAATGTGTTACGGACGTGTCTGGTGCATTTGTTGGCCAAATGAAGAAATTAGTAAACTAATGCTCGGCCTGAAAACTTGCTTTTACCACTCTGGAGTAATTAGTAGATTATATGCGACTGTTGTGACAAACTCAAAGCTCATGTAAGCACGTGGCTGCTTGTGGCAAGAATATGCATAAACAATAGCATGTTTATTGTGTACATTCCATACAGTGCTGTTGGTATAGAATAAGTGGCTTTACATGTTAACCATTAAAGATACACAGCTAAAAGTAACCTTTTCAATTGGACTCTGTAATTTCTTTAGCTTGGCTTGATGCCTCAACTCTGAAAATACCTTGCCCTGATATAATTAATGGTCCAGCCTGGCTGTCTGCCAGGAGTTTCGTGAGCAAATAAGACAACCAACTAAGACAAAAGAAGATGTTAGATTTATGGCTAATGACCTACATGAAGCCGAATGTCCTCTGACTGTCTTTGACTTTGTGTCATTGCATAGAAGCCTTATCCACCTTCATCCAAGCTGTTGGAAATTCAGCAGGATCCATCTCCTCATTTGTAGGCAGCTGTTTATCCATCTAAATCCTTTTGATGTGACTTGAGGATTTTTTTTTTTGAGATATTAGCTGTCCTGGACTGGCTGCTTCTCTTTCAATTACAATAAAACTAGGTGATGGTTGACAGATTTAACGTTTACTAGACATGTTTCCTTTAAGAAATCATAGTAGCTGGGTTGCTAATGCTATTCAACAGACTGTTTGCAGTTTTAGGAGAGACTATTTTCTCACATATAACTGCCATCCTATAAAATCCACTCATCAAGGGGTTTAGATTATCTGCCAGCCGTGAATTCTGGGAACATTCAATTCACTTAAGTTCTTCCGATGAAATTGAGGAATGTCCTTAGCACTGCAGGACAAATCTTGATTGAACATTGATTTAATTTTGGTGTGGACTGTCCCTGAAGAATGTTGATGTATGATCTTCTGAGATTGTATTAATGCCTTGGAAACTGGAGAGAAACAAAAAACAACAACAACAAATACCAAAGCCAAAAGGAAAAGGATGACATCAGAAACGTGCTGGTAGACAGGCCCTATCCTCTTTTCAGCTGGTTTAAATCTCCTAACACTTGGACGCAGTAAACCTACCCTTTGATAACCTAAAGTTCTTCATCCAAATGACCATCAGTATTTAAAATCCTGCGGAGTGACCACAGAACAACCAAAGCTCCCTTAAAAACATCCACCTCAAGTCTAAAAGTAACCAACCTTATCCTGAAGGAACCTTTGTGTAAAATCAGATTACATAATAAGTCTGACTAGACATTAAAACTTCTTCACCCAACCTGCTCCCTGGTGCTAACTTTGTAAGATGACCTATTGAGACACATCAGTGCATACTGTACTAAATACACAGCACAAATGTGTGTTTATGTTGAATAAAAAGAAAAATATCCCCAGCTGAAGAAGCATCATTATACGAGAGATGCCAGAAAAGATTTTAAAATTGACTTTAAGATTCGAGAAAATAACAATTATTGTATTTGGTGAGCAGAGGCCAGCTTTTACACCCTGGCGGACGATAAAGATACATCCTATTTTGTTATAGCTTCAACTCAAAGGGCAGACAATCTGTTCCTGACTCTAGATGTTAATGCTGACCTTGTTATATTGAGAGTATTTTTTTTTATAAGCTCTTTCTCTTCAATTGATCCTGGCACAGATTCATCATTTAATATAAAAGCCAACGTTTTGACACATTTTTAAACCACTGTTAAATCTCCACTTCAACCGTACTCTAATTATTTAAACTTACAGCTCACCCTGTGAATGCTCTGCTGCACTGTCCTCTTCTGCCTGTTACTGACACACTCTTGTTTTCCGCTCTTTACCAGTAAAAGCACATACAGCCATTTATTTTAGCTGGTGAGTTCTCGCGCTCTGTGTCTTTTTATAGTTTTGTCGTTCATACAGTACTCCCTACTGTGCTTCTATTTTCATGAATGCTGTGAGAAATAATTGAAAGCACTGTGTATGCGCTTGCTTGTTGCACGGCTCCCACTTCTTCTTGCCTTGGAAAATATTGTATCACTGAAACCCCTGCTGGAAGTTGATGGCACCGCATTCCTCAAAATTCTGAGACGTTAACGATCATTAAAAAAATTTCAGCAAAGATCAAATCTGCTCAAGAGCCTGGATGCGACTCCCACGGACGGAACCGGATTATGATTGAAATTAAGCTGTTTGTCCTTGTCTCTTTCCTCAAGAAAACCGAGCTGGATCAAGTTTTTATCTCTTGATTGTGACTTGTGGGTTTTCTCATCTTTGCTTGTCACATTTAAGGGGAGACATGTCAGAGTGCTGCAACAAACGCAGATGTGAAGAGAAACAGACAAAGGAGCTCAGTTATATTGGACAAAATTTATATGCATTATTACATGAAATGTTTATTTAATCACACAGACACTCAACTGATTTTACTCATACAGGTAATTTAAAAAAACTTTTCTTTGGTCATCACCTGTGTGGTCTGAATCCTGACTATTTTTTAGCTGAGTGCCTGATCTTGCTGTTTGGTTTTGTTTTTTCAATATTGCCTCCGTAAATAGAGAAAATAGATAGAAGCATGCCATTTGATTGAAGAAAAACTGTAATTTTTTATGAGGAATTGTTATAATTATATTTGCATTAGCACAAGCAGCAACAACATCAGGGATATTATTTGTAATTTTTTTAATGCATGTTCCATATTTTTGAAAGTTTAATCTTACTCTTCTATGTTTAACGATAACAACGCACCTATACATTTTGCAGTGCATTCAACTATAACTATACTGCATTCATTAAGAGTGAAAAATCTGGATGCCCACATCAAGCAATGTAGGTGTGAAAATACATTTAGACTTAGGGTATAAGTCTGTGTTTTTCAACTGAAGAGAATTTTAGATATGCTCCAGAGTACATTTATGTATCAATACTTTCAATGACCTATAAAATGATCTTTCATTCACCTGTTTTCATCCTTAGTTTCAGAAAGTGCTGATGCGTTGTCTATCTTTCATCATCTTCACATGATGACTCCTTGTCTTTAACGTCAACAAGAGCTTTGCTGCTCAGATGCGAGAGAACCATTGAGACAATGTTAGATAATTAGAGCATCAACAAACCTTTGATAATGGCTACTGCTGTGGTACTTTAGCGTGGATACAATGCAAGCTACCTGGACAAAATGAAGGTGAAGTTGTTTTTGCATCTAATCTTCTTGTGTCTTCATGCCGGGAATGTGGCTTGCTCTAATTTTTTTTTTTTTTCCTCTCTCGTGGTAGCTTTGTGAGCTTATAGTGTGAGTGGTTGACTTGATTATAAAAAACAGTTGATAACTGAGTACAGCAGGTGTTTTTTTGCAGCCAGAATGCCAGATGATCAGTTGTTCAAGATTGATTCTACATGGCTTTTATGAATTTTTGTTGAGTGTAATTCAAAATGTCTTGGGCATCTTTTCTTCCGGCCATTTAATGGACAGACTGAATATCTGGTCATCGGATATACAGTACTCATTTCAAGATTAATCAACAATTACTCTTTTTGCTGGGGGGAATTAATTTCTACTAAGTTTTCTCACATTACCTAAATATTATCTATCAGTGCTCCAGACTGGAATCACTACTGGCTTGATGAGACCTTCAAATTATAAATCTTACCAGGGACATTTTGTCGACGCAGATCAGGAACCTGCCAGAGAAGATGGTCCATGGTGCCATTATGGATACCAGGCAGGTGTGGCTGGTAGGGAAAGCTGGGGAGGATACAGGACAACAGGCCACAGAGTGGACAAGAAGAAGAAAAACAACCATTTGTAAATAAAGAGTTTTACTCTCCACACTGGAGCAAGGTGGCTGATCATTAATCAATTCAATGTACAGTGCTTTGACTGTGTGGCCCCGGTGTCAGCAGAGATTATTTATTGTGGTTTACTAAATCGGCTTTAAAACTCAATCACTCTCACATTCCACACAAACACAGAAATCACTCCCCCAAAACAAATAGTTTCAGGAGCAGCACTTCTCTCCCCTTTTCGTTTGCCTCCAGAAGTTCCTAGGGTTAGTGAAAGATGTGTTTCTCTTTTTCCCCTTCATTGAAGGGTGAATTCAGCTCGGCGCAGTAAGAAATGGATTACCCATTCATTAAAGGGGCTGTGTCACTCCTCATTGAGTTGGACAAATAACAAATTAATTCCTAGCCGCCTAATTTCTCTCTGTTCTCCACTGAATTTCCGATAACATCAAATTACCGATCACAGCTATGTGAACTCCCTCAACTTTTTATCAATTCATTAAAACTGTGCCACGAAGGAATTGCTACAGAAGATTTTTTTTAATTTTGCTGCATGCTTCCTTTACCACCTCTCCACTCTGCAAACAGAAAATAGCTGATGAGTTTCATTCCAATTAGGATTTCTAAAAGCATCAGAAAAATAAACTGATGGAAAAGTTGGTTATTATGAAACTTTTGCGAGCCTCAATATGTTGGTAAGAAACTCAAAAACAAGAGTGATGGCAGTTTTTTTTTTCCCCAGCCAGTGCAGGCCTGTAGACAATGGTGTTTTGTAAAGTAGCGGTGGTGTATTGACAGGGCAGTATTGATGTTTCAATTAGGACAGCGTTACATAGTGCTGCAGCATGGTAACACGGTGCATCTCCTGCCATCTGCTCTGCCTCCACGTCTGACGAACGAGACACGTGGGACTAATCGAGCCACACATGAGCAATGGGACCGCGAGATCTGATGCACACACACACACCCACACTCACTCTCACACTCTTCCCATACGCACGTCCTTATGCAGAAAAATGGGGGGTGGGGGTGTATGAGGCAGAGCTCCTCAGCCCCGCTGTTTAAACACCATTCAGAAAGCCTGTGATTCCTCTCCTTCACGTTTGCCTCATCAGCAGCCAGCAGGTTATTTCCTGACAAGGAATACACAAAAACATGCCAGATGCACGAGTTAAAATTCTTCAAAAGCTCATCTGACGCAAAGACAAAAAAAGGGAACTGCCTCTGCCAGGTTTTCCCCATGCTGGGACGGTCTGAAATGATGCCCAGCATTATTGCCTGCCAAACCACACGAATCAAAGACCTCATTGTGTGGATTATCTCGTTAATCTGTTGATGCCATTGAGTGGTATTGCAGGTGTTAATGTGCCAGTTTTTTTTTATTCTTTCTCTTCTCTTATTGGGGAGGTGTAGCGTTAGGTGGGTAATCTGCTTTAAATGCTTTCTGGGGAATGAGACATGCTGAAATGCAGCCAAGAGAACTCTGCCATGGTGAAGAGCTTTCTCTTAATACAGCAGACAGTGGGGACTGACTGAGGCTGCAGCACTGATGCCAAGGGGGATGAGCCACAGAGCTACACGCCCCACGCCACTTGTTGAAATGTATGACTCTATGAATAATGAACGAGGGAACGGAAAGTGATATTGCTAAAGCAGTCCCACAACGACATCTATCACAGAAATACCTCATTGCTGTTCCTCTGTTTCCTCCAACCTGTGTCTGTTTGGGGGCTCTAAGCAAAGCTGCAGCTATGCAAGTGCCTGAGCTGACAGACTTTAAAGGTAAACTCTGAGAGAGAGGGAGGGAGAGAGAGAAAAGTGAAAATGATAAAGAGACAGAGTGAAAGAGGAGAGGGAAAGGGACAGAAAGAGAAGTAATCCTCCCTTTTTTCTACTCCCTGGGGTGGTCTCTTCATCCAAGGCCTCAAAAAGAGGGACAGAATACACCTCGCTGTTACAATGGAGGGGACCCACAGGGGTTGTTGCTATCTGTGTGCGTGTGTGTGTGTGTGTGTGTGTGTGTGTGTGTGTGTGTGTGTGTGTGTGTGTGTGTGTGTGTGTGTGTGTGTGTTTGTGTGGTGGGGGTACAGCTTTAAGCAGGCCTTTGAGTGGCCTAATTGCATTGGAATACAGCAGTCTGAGAGCTGGCTCAGATCACGGCAGGCTGCTGGAGGGGTTAGTGCCCGCACCTCAACAGCCACACTCAGCAAAAGAGCCATGGCACAATGCATACAATTAATGCTCCCCCTCTCGTTAACTCTCACTCCCCACTTCTACTTTTCTTCTCACCCCTTATCTTTCAGTCTCCTCCTCTCCTGGTCCCTCCCTCCCGACTCAGTATGTCGTCATCAACCTCTGCATTAGTCCGCCCATACAGCCTGTCACCCCCTCCTCCCCTTTGATGCGCACAATTCCAGTCGGGATGAAATGTGCAGGTCCGATGTTATTATGTTAGATTTCCAACAGACCTAAAAGATAAATGATTGATTTTGGTACAGCTTATAGGAAATTCAACATCAATATGACATATGTTATTATCATGTTGCAAGAACTGATCAGGATTTCGTTAAAAAGGGGGGGAGAAACAGGGAATGTTATGTCTGTTGCATTGTTGAAACTTATTTTTGAAATTGATGGGTAAAATTAATCTATTTGATTGCTGTAGTTAGTGTTCTGAATATTACAAGCAAGTTTATATTTTTCCCAGGAGGATTTGTGCATTTAGTTATGATGGATGTACACTGTGACCAAAAGTATAATTGCACCAAATGTTTGGTTGATGTAGATCAACTTTGATATAATCTTTTTATTTTTGTTTTCAAAAGAGTTTCTCAGCAGGGACATAAACATACGGCAAATGTTAAAATACTCATTTCATTTTTGGTTTATCAGACTTTAAATTGGGAAGAATAATACATGCAGAGTATATAATTTGACTATTTAAGAAGTTTCCTTCACCAAAAAAATCTCTCCAGCTCATATATATGTGTATATATATAGATAGATATATATATTTACACCGAATGAGTGAGTGAATGTTGTTCGTCGATACATGTGGCCCTGCGATTGACTGGCGACCAGTCCAGGGTGTACCCCGCCTCTCGCCTGATGACAGCTGGGATAGGCTCCAGTATCCCCCGCGACCCTGAGTGCAGGATAAGCGGCAGAAGATGGATGGATGGATGGATGGATGGATGGATGGATGGATGGATGGATGGATGGATGGATGGATGAATATTTATTTATTTATTTATTTGGGGGGTTTTTTCCGTTATTTTTTTTTTCCAGTCATCTCTTAAACCCAGTGATTAAAGGAATTATCGAGAGATTAATCATGAATTGAAGTATTTGTCAGTGTTAGTGCGGAAATATAGAGCATATCCCAGAACGCAATCTCGGTCTGACTCTGGTCATGTGAGATACTGAGGTGATGAGAAACTGCATCCACTCCTCAGTAGACAGTGAAGTCTTCATCCAATCTATACTCTCCCTGCTCCTGTTTGGTCTCTTCAGTCCCTCCCCTCAAATGGGACTCAGTGGACTGTGTGTGGAACAATCAATGATTTTAAAAACATATCATATTTAACCAGCCCCTCCTTTGATTTTCTTTATTACACGAGCCGTGTCTTCATAAAATCTAATTATTTCCGCTCATAGGACACTTTCTACTGAGAAATTGGCAGAGGAATGTGAGCTAATGTATGGGGAGACAGTCGCCTAATTAGAGTGTTAGAAATTGAATCTTTACAGCACACGGGTCATATAATTATCCTGCTGTTAATTTAACGCTTACATTCTCCACTGTTCATTTTTATTCCATAAAATGTAGGTTGGCAGTGACCCTTGGCGTTCATCAATGTTTTTTGACTCTATAAGAGGAGGCAGCATGGTCCCTAACTTTGGCCCCTCCGACTGATTGAATAACTGAGGACCCTGCAGTCCAAATAACAAGGCTCGCATCATTTATGCATTGTTAAACCATGTAATTGAAACGAGCCATAGTTTGCATATTACACCATTAAAATAATGTGCTTTGCGTTTCTCCCAACACGACTAGTTAAGCCTGTGTGGCGATGTGGTAATTCCTTGAATTACAGCCTAATTACCACAATGTTCTTTTGATTTGGCCGATTTCAATGTTACGCCACAATAAGGTTCAGTATTAAAAGAATGAATTACTACGCTGTGCCTGAAACTTTTCCTCGTATCACTTAGCTATCACTGGCAGCTGCATGTACTGTGGCTGGATTCACATCCATAAAGAATTATTAGCCTGTGAAATTAGATACGATAAAGGCCCAATCAGCAACACTTACTATAAGAGTTTGAGTTTAAATATACTTACATACATGTACTACATGCACTGTGTGCATGTGTATGTGTGTATATGTGTGTGTGTTTGGCTATTCATCTCTTTTGTCAATAAATACACTGACAAAGTGGGAGAAAAATGGCAAAACAAGTAATGTAAGACATGTCTTTTAGTATAATTGCATTTTTAATTAAACATTTAATACAACTGAAACAAACATTACTATCAACTGTGTATTGCTTGTAAACTATGATAGCTTTATTGTCCTTTGGGGGTTTATCTTGATTTTTGTTGGACATTGTTTATGACTTTATAAGTGGCTAGCAAACTACCGCTTAGATCCAAAGACAGGTTGCAGTTCAACTTAAACGCTTGTCCAAGTCGTATAAAGTAGAGACTAGATAAAATTTCGAAAGAAGTACTTCCTGTCAGTGACAGCAACATGACTCGAGTCCCTGCATGAACCTCTGTGAAGACATCAACATGCTTCAGTACAGTTCAGTATTTCCACTGGTCAAAATCACATGTGGTTTAAAATTTGAATGTTTTAGTTTTTGTTGTTTTTTTTCCCCCAGGAAATATTTCTTTTATAATTACTTTTTTAATTGTCTTTTAATTTTACTTCTTGGTCCAAGTGATTAAATGAAATGTTTAATTACCATTTTGGTCATTTGCATACTTTGGATGTTATGAATTGTGGAAATTGAAGAACCGTTCGCGTTGATTTATAGGTTTAATTTGTGGCAAGTATGCAATGCTTTATTTCTGTCCGATTGAATTGTTAAATAAGCCTGGACCAACAGAACCAGAGTCTTATTGCATATATGCAGATGAAATTGTTAATCTCTTCTAGCATTTAATACTGAGGGACTTTCAGAAGTGAGAAAGTTGAAGCATACTTCTGCCAAGAACTTTTTGTTTGTAATTTTTTTACACAGTGCACTTTATCTCATTGGGGTGTGAGGGGCAGCTTTGATGACATTCATAATCTCTCTCATCTTTTCCAGTTTTCTACCCCTTTCTCACTCTCAGGGCTATGTGGTCTTTACTCCTCCCTCCTTTATCCCTGCAAAGGCTTTGTCCCTGCAGCAGAGAGCCTCTCTAAATAGAGGCCTTTAGATAGTCAAGGAACAGGGAGGGGGAGGGAGCAGCACCGACGCGACTGCTGTTGTTTCATTTAACTCTCCCTATGGCAACCAGCAGCAGTCAGCCAGGAATGTCCACTCTCTGGACAAAGTCCTGGTCCCTGAATCTGACGCTGGGGGAACGACAGCTGGGACGGGATGGAAACCTGCCTTCCCTCTCTGCTCTGGATCGGAGGCCCAAGTCTGGACTTAATCTTACGCTTACTTCTGTCTGTCTTCATATGACTGGATGAGCAGCCGGAGCCTTTTTTTTTTCCTCACATTACTGAGGTGTTAAATTGTCAGATATCATACCTACAAATAATTTCAGAATATCTTTTAGTGATGTAAAGAGTCCTGGGTGGCCATACCATGCCCTGGTGGTTCTCATTGAATCTTTAGATTTTTTAAACAACCATTTAGCCACAGATGAAAAGCTCTAAGCTATGGGTATTTGTAGGAATCTTTCAGAAAAAAACGAGTATATTTGAGTGGAAGAACCAACATTTGAGTCAATTGGTTTCTAGAGAGAAGCCCAGCTTCACTACACAGGACCTATATTCATGTGTGTTGCTACTGCTTCCAAAGCTTGTTAATTTTCTTTACAGCCTAGTTGGACACAATGGTCGAATTCTTAAATTTATGGACTTCTACAATGTTTCTTTTTTAATTTAAGACACAAAATATATGCCTGTACAAATATAAGATGAGAACAAGAAAAAGAAAAGACTATCAACCTGCAACTTCACAAACCTGCAATGCAGCTGAAAAACATATTACTTTGTCATTAATAAAACGTTTCAAAAAGTTGTGCACTGATAAACAGGCACATTACAGACTTAGCATGAGGCTCCATTTGGCCTCAAAATACAACTTTTTATATATGATAGAAATCCTCTGAAATAAATGTTTTAAAGTTGAACTGACTAACATTATTTCAGAAATTTAGTACATCATATTTGCAACTTACTGTATCATAGTTAGTTTTTTGCAACAGAGTTTTTTTTTCATTTTTGTCACTGAAAAATAGCTGGACGTTCTTTTAACTTTTACTGAATTTTTGGATTGGGAAAAAATAAAATGAAATAATGTTAACTAATTGAAAGCAGAAAGCACTTTAATCTGAACTTAGCATGTTTTTTGTACGTTTCATGCCTGATGTTCTTTATGAATCGAAATATTGCCATTATTTCTGCATTTTCTCGTTTTGCAACGAACTGAGTAAAAATGTTAAGGTTGAATTACAGCATCTACGCGGAGGGTTGATGCACAAAAAAAGACTGCCAAAACAATACCATTTTTTTCATGCACCCAACAGGCTTGCTAATATTTACACATCAATGTCCCTACAATATTTTTGCAGTATCTCCTGATTTCAATGACGTTTGACAGATTATAGGTTCAAATAAATTTCCATGTTGTTGTTTTTTAATCGTTTAAACAAAATTGAATGTTGAACACACGTTTCCAAAGTGTCGTTTAATAATATTTTTTTGTGCTCAGAAACACAGGCAACAATTAATAACAAAACTTAAAGTGCACTTCGAACACATTTTCCATATCTCGGATAAGAAAGCTTTGGCATTAATCTTCCCATGAAGATACGGGTTGTGGAGGAACTGGCCTACCTCAGTCCTGATAGAACATGATTATCAAAGTAAATCGACTGTATCTTACAGTTGCACTGCTGATCCCGGTGCTCCGTCTCCCCACGCCGCACTCCGACTCCGCTTCCACGGGCGCCTCGAGTCGCACCCCAATCAACAAAGAGAGCCGCGTTCGCCGGGACTTCCCCGCGACCAATCGCCGCGCCGTTGCCCCTGGTGACCATGTCCATCATCCGCGCGCGTCCAATGAGTGGCGAGGGAGGGGCCGAGTCCAGGTGCGCCTCTGTGTCCTCTTGGCAGAGCGCCTGGGAGCCGCCTGTAGGCAGGAGAGGAGCTGTCAAATGCGAGGTTCCTTTAATAAGCGCGACCAGTCCGGCTCCGAGAGTCATGGCGACCGCAGCGTCTAACCACTACAGCATTCTCACCTCCAGCGCATCCATCGTGCACTCGGAGCCCGGCAGCATGCAGCAAGCGTCGGCGTACCGGGACGCGCAGAGCCTGTTGCAGGGAGACTACCCGCTGCAGAGCAACAGCCACACGCTGAGCCACGCGCACCAGTGGATCACGGCACTGTCCCACGGAGAGGGAGCCCCGTGGTCGTCCAGCCCACTCGGCGCCGAGCAGGACATCAAACCTGCGGTGCAGGGCACCCGGGACGACATGCACAACTCCAGCAGCAACCTCCAGCACCAGACGCGGCCGCCGCACCTGGTGCACCAGACGCACGGGAACCACCACGACGGGCGGGCGTGGAGAACCACCACGGCGGCGCACATACCGAGCATGGCGACGACGAATGGCCAGAGCCTTATCTACTCTCAGCCGGGCTTCAGCGTCAACGGGCTGATCCCCGGCAGCGGCCAGGGGATGCATCACCATAACCTAAGAGACAGTCACGACGAGCACCACAGCCCGCACCTCAGCGAGCACGGCCACCCGCCGTCCCAGCATCAGCACCAGCACCGGCCGCAGAACCACCACGACCACTCGGACGAGGATACGCCGACCTCGGACGACCTGGAGCAGTTCGCCAAGCAGTTCAAGCAGCGGAGGATCAAGCTGGGCTTCACGCAGGCGGACGTGGGGCTCGCCCTGGGGACCTTGTACGGAAATGTGTTTTCTCAGACCACCATCTGCAGGTTTGAGGCCCTGCAGCTGAGCTTTAAAAACATGTGCAAGCTCAAGCCTCTTTTGAACAAGTGGCTGGAGGAGGCGGACTCCACCTCGGGCAGCCCGACCAGCCTGGACAAAATCGCCGCGCAGGGGAGAAAACGGAAAAAAAGGACTTCGATCGAGGTAAGCGTAAAGGGGGCTTTGGAGAGCCATTTTTTGAAGTGCCCTAAGCCGGCAGCGTCGGAAATAATCAGCCTGGCGGACAGTCTGCACCTGGAGAAAGAAGTGGTGAGGGTTTGGTTTTGTAACAGGAGACAGAAGGAGAAACGCATGACCCCTCCCGGAGGAGCGCTGCCGGGGAGCGAGGATGTGTACGGGGACACGCCGCCGCACCACGGGGTCCAGACCCCGGTCCAATGAACTCTGCCGGACCGCTGCGCCGGGACTTGTTTACCCCCGAGAATTTTTGTATTCATCCTCGAGGTTATATATAAATCACTGGACTATGAAAAAATATAGTGGGTGTTTTATGTATAATAGGTTTGCAGTGAGTATTTACACTACATCTGCGGTGAATATCCCGGAGATGGAAGGTGAGGAGGGGGCGGGCGGGGGTTGGGGGGGTCGAAAACACGGTTCCCTCTCTCTCTCTCTATGCCACTGTCTCTCTCTCTTCCGGCTCCGGGAACAGGCCCGTCCGTGTTCTCCCGAGGATACATGCCCAGCACTGTGACTCCGCTCCACGCAGTTTCAAGTTGTAGCCCCATGTTGTGTGTTGATATTATACTTGAGGTTTTTAATTGGTGACGAGAGGGTGGGGGTATGGTAGGAAATCATCACTTTTATACACACCTCAACCCCCATCTTGCTGAGCGTAACGAGGAGAGTGGAGGCGTTTAGTTTGTTTTTCCTGAATTATTATTATTATTATTATTATTATTATTATTATTATTATTATTATTATTATTATTATTATTATTATTATTATTATTTCTTTTGTTATTATTATTACTTTAATTTCGTAGCTCCAAAATTGCGCGTCCGGGGTGGGGTAGGAGGGTGGGGTCATGGGAGCCGTGATAACTGCGTAAAGGCCGGTGCCAGTCGTTGAGCCCCGCGGTGCGCCTGCCCGGGAAGGGAGCGCGCTCCGCTGCCGGGAGGACCGAGCGTATTTATTCTCCGATTTCCGAGGTCGGGATTAAGTCAGCAGAACACCCGTAGATTTGGATTGATAGATTTGTCATTATTACACTGTTGCGGTTGAAAAGACACAGGCCGAGTGGCAGCGATGCGGTAGCCTATACACACGCACACACACACACACACACACACACACACACACACACACACACATATATATATATATATATATATATATATATATATATATATATATACAGACACATATATCTACATATTTACATATTTATATATATACAAACAACCGCGTGGGTAAACAGTGGCCTCCGTCGTAAATCAAACAAACAGCTGTCTAAATAAAAGCCCCGATGCGTTTCCAACAAAACAGGCGTTAAATGCACCCACAGCCCCACAGCCCGCCCCACCCCCACCCCCGTGGACTCTCCCAGCTCCAGGAAAGACTCCGTGGCGATTGATTGGATTATCTTGGCACTCTTCCACAACAGGACGGGCTCTGAAGATATATAGATATTCACACCGGAACCAGCCCCCGACCCTCACGAAAACCTATGGATTCACTTTTGTAAATATTGTATAACTTTTAAAAGTCATTGTTTCGTCTATTTCTTTTGTCACTATTATTCACTGGGGCACTTTTTTTTGTTTTGTTTTATTTTTTTTGTTACTTTTGGATCGATGTTCAGATGCAGATTTTTTTAAATCCAATTTTCACTCATGACCTACCTAAGGCCTTGTTACTGTGTGCTTTTTAACTGTATTTTTGCCTTCCCCAACAATATCTACCCTACAATTCTTTGTGCTGCCTTTCCTTTAAAACGTAAATCGTTTTGGAAAACTTACCTTTTCGAATTGTCAGGGAGGCAATTTCTGCTGTTTGACTCACTCTCTGAATGTCATCCCTATTTAAACACAGGCCATACTAAAATCTATTAAGTCTAAATTGATGGAAGAGTGAACATGGAAGGGGATAAAAGGGACAATAAACGCGTTTTCATCATCAGTTTGAAAGAGAAGAAATTATATCGTTTTCCACAAACAAATAAGGTAACATTCCAAAAAGGCAGCAATTGATCAAATTTATTGTTGTTATTATTATTATTATTGACACGGTGGTGTGTTCATGTGTACGCTACCATGCTTTTTCATTTCAGCCATTTTGTTCATCTTCGTCCGCGTCGCTTTATCACCGAGAGGAGGTTGATGTCTTATTTTATTTTGTAGGATTTTTCCTATTGAGATTGTAATTTATTGATTTAGATGATATAGATGACACAGGGCGTGAAATTTTCATATATATATATATATATACATATATATATATATATATATATATATGTATATATATATATAAAATCCGATAAGACGCTTTGCCCAGCAGTGTTTTTTTTTAGCGGATTTCCACTGCCCTGACCGACACAGCTAAATGTATATACATATTTTCCTCCGTAGCTCGAGTGTTATTTTATGCAAAGACACATTTACAGGGACTTTTTTTTTTCTCTCCCCTTCTTCTTCTCTCGAGATACGATTCTCCCGTAGAAAAAAAGGAAAAGGGGAAAACGAGAGAAACGCTCAATACGTTGAAATTATTATTATTATAATTATTATTATTAATTTTCTACCGTAGCTTTAAACGACTGATCCGAGTCACTAATAACAGACCGGAAGTGGACACTGAAGTTGTGGGATAGAGACCTGTAGCAATCCGATGCTGTTTTCTTGTTTTGTTTTGCTTGTGAGCCCAGTTCTATTGTTTTAATTTTATGTTATTTTATTCTATTCCATCTGTTTCTTTTTTGTTATTATCATTATTTTGGAGGGTGGGGGTAGGTTATGTCATATCCATTGAATGAACCTTGGGGTAGAGAAGACACGGGTGGTAAATGCCTGCTTGTGTTTCATCACGAGACATGAACGACTGACTTGCACATTTTTAAATAATGGGGTTGATATTAAACAGCTTTTTTCCAACGTCGCGACTAAATGTATTTCTTAAAAAATATACATGTAATTTAATATTATTGTTAAGCAAAGCGGAACTGCAATGCTACGGTGTTAGGAGTTGGGATCTACCGAAAGTGAAAGGGGAAGCTGTTTTTTGTAGCAGATTATTTTAAAGACCACTTTCCGGCTAGGTAAATACAGCTTCAATATAAGATTCCACCCACGGCTCTCAAAGTGTGGTCTGAGGTCCAGTTACTGTCAATAAAGGGTCTGCAAAGGCCTGTCACAATATCATTTTGTTTGTTGTAAGGTTAAACGTTTCAAAAATATTCCCAGCTCTGTCAATGAACTACTTCCCACTTCTACATTTCGGCAATATTGCACTGCATTTGTTGTCCGCTTTTGTATTCGGATTGCTACAATGGTAGAACTCTGGATCCTGGCCACCAGCAACTAATCTGGATTTCCCCCATTTAGCTTTTTTGTTTTGTCCTTTTACAAAATTAACCTACTATATAAGTTGGTGGGAAAGAAGAAATCCTCTACAGTCTATTATATTTGAGCAGGGACTTCCAACAACAGTGACACTGACACCAATGACCCTGACAGTATTTTTCTGTCCCACATGGTGTTTAATGTCTCTGTAATGGTTCTACATGGAGCTGTGACATGGTGGAAGAATCTATCTCACAAACGAAAGAAAGGAAAACGTTATTTTAGTTATTACAATTGTAATTTGAATCAGAAAACAAGACAAATATATATTGTACATTTGATTTATCATCATGATTATTTCATGTAATAATATTGAACATGCTGCTGTTGTGTTTACTGTCGGGCTGACATGAGAGGAATATACACACTCCTCACACAAACATCACGCAAACAGGGTCAGTCATTTTAAATCAGTTAACCTGATCAGAAGCAAAATAACCAGACCTTCGTTCTTGCTTCTTCTTCCTATTTTCAAGTGGATAAATAGTAAAACCTCCTATTTTGAGATATTGCTGCCACATGAATTGGTTTCCTATGTGTTGGTGTCGGTATAGCCGCATATTCAATTCACAGATTTATTTATTGATTGATTTTAATGATATTGTTACTATTCTTTCTTGCCGAAGCATCACCTATCTGTAAAGAGTGGATATTTTCTTATCTCTTTTCTTTTGTATTTATTCATTTATTTATTCACTTTCCAGCGACCTTGTCGAGGGTGATATGTTCCATTATAAAACGGTATGTTTGATTCCTTTAAATTGGAGGAAAGCGCCAGGCGCTGCTCGGGAAAACACTAGGGGGTTGCAAATGCAGGGAAAAAAAATTGATAAATAAAAAAAGACGACGATGGCGAAGAAGAGCTGACGTCGCTGACGTTCGGACGAGTGGCATGAAATGACAACCGAAAATAAAGCCCTCTGTCACTTCTTTTTCTTTTTTTCATCTGTTTATCTTCGGCGTGAGAAGCGGTGCGCACCCCGTGCCTGTCACGTGCTCTCCGCCAGGTGCAATTAATCGCGCGTCACGTTAATTACGCCTTCCCTTATATTAGGGCGAACTCTCCCGGCGGACTGGCGGGTGGTGGTTCGCGCCACCGCGGCGCTCAGCTGGGAGCAGGTCGTAGTCGGTGTTCTAGCGCCATCTACCGACGTCTACCGACGCTGGTAGACCAGGGTGGAGGCTTGGTACATCCAAGCGGACGTCTCCTCTGTCTGTCAGGGGTTTGGTTCAAAAACCAGGAATTCAAATCCACAGAGAAAGTATGCAGTCAATCGTCCCTTGCAGGGATTCGGTTTTAAAAAGAGATGACGTTGGAAGGTTTGGACAAACAGGAGGAGACTTCAGTTTGAAAAAGGCAACATGTAGTCAGGTAATCTTGAGTACATAAAGACAATACACTGTTACCTCATAAAACGTCCTCAGGTATTTTTTCTTCCTGTGAACCAATAATACAGTTAGGTACATTGACTTGTCAAGGCTATAGAAATGAGTTCCTTTTGCTTACTGAGATACGTCTGTTACTCCAGCTACATCATTAATCTTGTAGTGATTGTTATAATGTTTTTAATCTGATATTTGGATAAACGGCATGATCAGGTTTTGATTTCAGCTGTACACCAGTGTAAATAGAATTCATTTCAGCCATTTACAGTAAACAACTTGCCATTGCAACTTCATGCAGTTTTTATCAACCGTCTTCGTTTAGAGACAAGAGAAGGGACCATTCGTTCATGCCTCACATCTGAAAACAAATTGTTAATGTTGACAGACCGATAAAATAGAGTCAAACCCTGCAGCTCAGTGTCTTGGACAAACAGATTCTCTTGCGAGTCTGTTTGTTTGTTTGTTTGTTTGTCCAGTGCAGACCTTTTTCAGCCACACAGTATTTCCTTTTCCCTCCAGTCAGGACTCGTGCAGAGTCTCCTCATTGTTCCAGGTTTTACAACAAGGATGAAAAAGCTGACTGGTGTTGTTGAGAATATATATGATTTTTTATTTTTATTATTGACACTCGCACATGGATATACACTGATGTTGTCCACACACATGGCAGATTATATTCTCTGTATTCTGCAAAGTACTTAGTTTAGTGTTTTGGTTGCTATATCTTTTTAAAGCAGCAAGGTCTACCACTATCAACATTCATCTAAAGTAAGAGCTACTATCCTGTGTATTTTAAAAGTTAATGATGGCTTGATGAGCTTTTCAGTTACTATGAACTAAACTAAATCCTAAGATATTTATTTATTTATTTATCTATTTTTTTTAACTATTGGGAGGCCCTGCAGTGTGTTTCTAGTCAAATCTGAAGGGTAACATTTTTATTTGTTTGTCTGTCTTAAAATCAATGTAGTTAAATTAAGGCATGGCAGAGTGATTGAGTGAAATAAATCTTTAAGACATAGGTTAAAAATAGGCTCCATCACAAGACGGAGGAGATTTTAATGGCCATTAAAAACACCTTTATTTAATAGTGGCAACTGTGTGCATTTAATGTTTTGGGGATGTCTGCTGCTGTTTAATCAAAACTGAATCTATTTTCTTGCGCTTTACCAAGGTTTCCAAAACACTGGTGTAAGTCATAGATTCAGTTGGAGTTGCTTCAGTTTGACACATCAGTATTTACTGGGAAACTGGAACTATGAAGAGACCATCGACAATTGTGAGTAACACCTGCGCTTTACCAACGACCACGAAGACGTTAAAATATTTGCCTGTGTTGGTGACATTACCTGTACTCTGGGAAGTCCCCAGCAAAAAAAAAGGTTTTGCAGGTTACAATCTTCCTTGTATTGTCTCATCAGATGTTAATCAGTAACTTTTTTTCTTCCATCACAAGCAACAAAATAAATCTGTCCCGGTCCCACTGCAATGTCAAGTTTGAGATTACATAATCTCAGGGAAAACCTAGAGTTCCTTTGAATCACTTGTATTGTCCTGGAGTCTTTTTTTTTTTTTTTTTTTTTTTTTTTTTTTTTTTTTTAAACGCTTTAAATTTTTTTTACCCACC